>CAJVQA010002012.1:0-23302 GCA_910591915.1 Cetraspora pellucida
GCCTAGACCTTCCAGTCAGGCTGGTATGACACAGGTTACAGGTATCCTATCCCAACCAATCACAGAAGACAGTTAGCCGTAACACAGAAAGAATTGCAAATTTTTCGCCGTCACTGGGATTTGAACTCTAGACCTGCCACTTGGGGGTTGACAACCTATCCACTTCACTAGGTCACTACACCCCTATACAAACAGAGAAATTTATAACAACTACAAAACAAATAGATATAACACTCAAGCATTAAAGAATAAATGAACAAAGTTGTCAGAAGATCGAAGAAAAAGAAAATGGATTATATATAGGTCAAAGTATAACTAACAGCTTAGCAAAATAGTCAAAAAAAAGAAAAAAAAAAAATACTAGCAAAGCACTGGTTAATAAAGAAAGAAGAAGAAAAAATAACTATAGAAATAAGTAAATGCAGAAGTTACAAAAACAAATCAGAACAAACATTAGACAATTGTGAAAAATAGATAAGATATGATCATAACATAAAAGTGATTCTAGAAACAATAATCAAGAAGGGCAATAACAAGATCAATGCAACACTTGAACAGATAACAGACAACAGAACAATAGAAGATTGAAAAAGAGATGAAAGAAACCTAATAGAACTAAAACAAATAAAAGAACTAGAGATAGAATTAATTAAAAAGCAAGAGCTAAACAATGAAATTGTGAATTACTTAATAGAAATCTTAATAAGAAATAAAAGAAGAAACAAAAACAAATATTTTTTTATACAGATGGAGCATTATATAAAGAGAAAACAGAAAATAGTATAGAGAAAATAGGTATTAGTTAGGTGCAACTAGGAAATAAAAAGAACTGACCAGAGGAGAAAGTGATATTAGAACTCAAAGGATGGCCTTTAGTAACAATAACAGAATTGGTAGCAATATGGTCAATAATTCTAACAGTACTAGAAGAAAAAAATATAAAAATATATACAGATAGCATCACAGCATTAAAAAATATTAGCAAAGCAATTCAAAGTATAGAAGATAAAAGAATTCTCAAAAAGAAAAATGCAATATGAATAATGAACATTACAGATTTAATTAAAAGCAAAAACATTAAAATAGAAATAGTTAAAGTCAAAAGTCATAGTGAAGACAAGTAGAATAATAGAGCAGATTTATTCACAAAAAAAGAAGCAAACAGCAAGGAAATAATCAATATAGGAAAAATCAAATGCAACAAAATAGAATACCATATAGAATAAAAAACAAAAGGATTAATATACCAATATGACTCCTTTGTAAGATAATCATGAATGCTAAAATTGGAGCTAGTTGGTGAGAGACAAATTCAATTAGATTACTAAAGCCAGAGACTAAACAGGCATTATACAACTGGTCAAGCTTCTGGAAAGAAATAAACAGAACAAGCAAAGTATATTGTACATCAAAAAGACTTAGTACAAGAAGAGCTATAGCAATCAAGTATATAATAGACAATCTACTAACATTAGAAGAACTAAATAGAAGAAGACCAGAAGTATATATAACAACAGACTGTTAAGTTTGTTAAGATGGTAAGATAGAAACCCAAGTACATATGGCAAGCTGCAACAAACAAAGAAGTTTATGAAAACAGATTCAAAAAATTTTAGCAGCAACAGCATGAAATAGTCTCAAAAAAAAGAAAAAAATAGAATTCTACCATAAGTGCTATATAAGATGCTCTTTGGAAAAACAGAAAAAAAAGAAATTAAGAATAAAAAAGCACTTATAAAAGGACTCACAATACTAAAAATTAAAAAAGAACTTAAATAGCTATTAAACAAAAATGCAACACAGAAATATATAAACATAGTAACTAGAACAGCATAGAACACCTTTATGACTAAGTGTGAAAAGTTCAATGTAAAAGAGTACAAGAATAGGAAAAGAGCTCTAATATAACAAATAAAATAAAAAAATGTGATAGAGGAAAAGGAAAACTAAAAAGAAAGAAGATAGAAAGTAAAATATCGAAAAAAAATGTAAAAAATGAAGTATTGAAGACAATTAATATGCTTGTTACAAAAGGGAGAAGACCCTTTTGGTATGGCTTTAAGTAGTTAAATGAGCAGTCTATCTCTAATTGAGATAGTGTAACAGATTGCACTTAGGTACTGTTAGGGTGACCAAGTGATACTAAACTTATGTATTAAGAAATTCTATATTATTATATATGTATATAGTTTCAAAAATCTTAATAAGTATTAGCATAACTGCTTAAAGTTAAAAAAAAAAAAAAAACTATGCTTTTTGTTTTTATAAAGAAAAAAAGAAATCAGTATTAAGATAACTAAATTTTTGGTTAATAGTATATAAAATATTGTAATTTGTAAAAAAAATTTAGATTTTGTAAATAAAAAATTTATAAAGTTAATGTTTGTTGTTAAAAACTTTAGTAATATTATCATTATTCTAAACTTAAAGCTTAAAGTTAAATACTCATTTTAAGACAAAAGCCTTAATTACTGTATTATATTAATTAGTAGTTGTATTGTTTTTTAATTTTGATATATTTAAAGTTAAAAGTTTGCTATAGAATTTAGTAATAACAAATTAATATTTGTTAGAGATGTTTGAGATAATATCTATATTGTTAGTAGTAATAGTAGTATTAGAATTAACTAAGTTAGAAAGATTTCAAAAAATATAACTAATTCTAAGTTTTAAAAATTGTTTTTTAAAATAAATATATTAGAAAATGATATTAAATATAATAGATTAAATAATATAATAAGGGATGTGGCAACTTAGTGAAGTGGATAAGTTGTCAACCCTTCAAGTAATAGGTTGTAAGTTCAAAACCCACTAATGGTGAAAATTTAAATAATCATCTGTAAAATACATAGATAGTATTATGGCGATGACATTCTGTCGATCAGTTAAGATAGGATACCTGTAACTATAGTCGCATTAGCATGACTAGCAGGTCACAGGGTATCTGTATAATCTTGGTTATACAAAGGAATGCAAACTGGTACTGGGTAGTACAAACCTAAAATAAGTCCTTGTGGCTATGTAAATCCATAAAACTGAGAAATCAGAGCCCATTTGGAAAGACCTGAGTAGAGAGATAACACAAATCTTTGACAGTATCACTGTAAAGACTAGATCTTGGAAACAGATACTAATATGAAGAAGCCAAATGGGCAAGAACCTCAGATGAGGAGTACTACCAACCAGATCATTGGAACTGACCTAGAGGAAAAGAATATCAAGCTGGCTTAATATATCAAGAACAGGTCACAATTCTACCAGACTATCTGAATTGGAAGTCTGGGATCAAAGCAGAAGTATACTATAAGTACTAGGGATATGCTGTAAAGTAGGTGCTGAGGTTTGGGTAAACTCTACAAGGGCTAGCCTTGTTAATGTTCTGTAGAGTAGATAGGTAGTTAACAAAAAGATACCTTAGAACCTTACAGTCAGATGATGTATTCTAAAATGTTTAACAGCTTGGCAGATATACAAAAGGGGAAATCTAAATGTTAGGTTAGATGATACTTAGTTGTACAAGAACTAGATGTTACTTGTTTAGGTGTAGTATAAGGATCAGAGTATTTAAATAGGTACCCTCCTAGTAGGTTACAGACATGACAGCTAGTGCAGAATCTTTGAGTGAACTACTTAAATAGGTAACCAAAAGTTATACATGTGACTAGTTGCACACTTATCTTGTACAAGTCATATATAATGCATTGATCAAAAATACAAATAAAGGCAGTAGCTACTGATAACATCAGCTTAAAAATAAAATAAAAAAAAAATAATAAATAATAATAATAATATAGTAAGAGAAAATTAGAACATAAAAACATCAACTGATTTTGATATATTTGTTTTGATAACTAACATGTATAATATTATTTAAAATTTTATAATAATTAAACTAAATTGCTTATTTTTTATTAAATTTTTTTAACAAAAATATAAAGTAAAAAATAATAATATATTAGAATAATTAGTTTTATTTATTTTTTAAAAAAAAAGTTTGCTTTTAGTTTTTTATTTGTTTTAGAATCTCTTTTTAATAAAGTTTGTAATATTAAAGATAAAACTAAATTATTTAAGTATATTAGAATTTTATAGAAATTCATTTTTAAAAATAATGAAACTAAATAGTTATTAGTTGTAGTTTTAAAGTTTTGTAAAGTAATATTTGTAACTTTATATCTTTTAATTATATTGAGATATTTATTTAGTATACTAAAAATATGTTCTATATGTCTTTAAATATTTTTTGTTTTATTTAGTTATGTTAGCTATTATTTGTTTATTTTTTTAATTTTTAATAATCTATAAAAAAAAGTTTTCTTTAACATCTAAGTATTTTAAAATTAATAAATTATAAAATTTTTATAAAAGTTGTATTAAGATAATTTTGTTCTTTAAAATAACTAATTATAATTAGTTTTTCAAATAAATTATATTGTTTATTAAGTTATAATTTTTAGCTTTAGCTTTTACTTTAGAATTATTTTTTTTTTAGATTGTAAAGTTTAAAAATTAGTTTAAAATATTTTTAATATAAAGTCTATTTTTATTTACTAGAATTGAATAAAATTAACAGTTATTGCTAAGTTAAAATATATATATAATAATTAATTAACTAATCTGTTTTATAAACAATCATAAAATTAATAAAATTAGTTTAATAGTTTGTAAAATATATTTTTTAATTTTTTTTTTACTATTATATAAATTTTTTTTACAATTTTGTAAAAAATTGTAAAATTTTATATAATTGCAAAAAAAAAGAAAAATTAAAATATTTCAAGTTTTACAACTTTTATTAAAAACTAAAATAAAAAGATTTTAAAAAAAATTATCAAATTTGGTTTAATTATTTATATTAAATTTGATCCAAATTTATAAATTAGCTTTTATCAAATTTGGTTTAAAAATTAAATATTTTTTTAAAAACAATTTTTTTTATTTTAATGTGTTCTAGCCAAAAAAAATTTTAGTTTAGTATCTTTTTCAAAACCCTACCCTTACTCTGTTAATATAAATATCGATATCGAAACCATATATGCAATGATCATTTCTATCTTGGGCGGAGTACACAGATGTATCCCTACACAACAGGAGGAACCGTACCTAAAATAGAAAAATGTTACACGATTGATTAACATCGTAATTTATACATTTTTCACGAAGCTTGTGTAACCAATTCTCTTTATGAAAGTGGGTAAGTCAACTAAAACCTGAAGCTTTCGCGCCGTATTTTAACAATATCGGTTGAATCCACTTGAATCCACCAACTTTTATATGGCGATTTACCTTGTAAAGATGTATATGTTAGTAAGTAAATTATGAAACACTGAACTACAAATTCTAGAAGTTGAACGGTAAAAACCGTTAGAAGCAACGATTTAATGGTTTGAGTATTAGTTTATATAATTTTTTTATATGTTTAAAAAAGTCCTTAAAGTTTATAATAATACGAACTAACTACATATGCATATATATATTTTGACAGGATAAAAAAGATATATACACGCATAAAACTTTAAAACTTTTAGAATAACCATCATATTATAAGATAGATTGTGATTTCTGGTTTTAGATTATACTGTATATATGAAAGGTTATCGAAAAACCTTGATGCTTGGTTCTAGATTACAATTTATATGAAAGATTATTTGTTCTTATAGGTAGATAATGATAATTGATGCGAATTCGTCAATTAGTTGGTAAATAGACAAGATTATGACATGCTTATATACTTCACGAAAAATAAAATATATTTATTCCAAGTTCCAAATTTATTTTTTTCTCTTTTAAAACTTACAATTGATTGGATGATCAACATGTGACAATACATGAACATTGTGTACCATTGAACGGTTCTTCCTGTTACACTCATATTGTCCGAATATTATATTGTCTTGATAAGCTTAAAAGTAGTCCGGTGCGACGTGATTTCTTGTATATTGTTATAACTTGTTTGATTTGCAGGGCTTGTGTAAGGTTCCATGAATAACCGTTTTTGAAATGTCGTATTCTGACTACTACAGTTGAGGCTTTAGTCCAGTTTTATCTTGGCTTCGTCTCGCGAGAGAACAAATTTTTACAATTGGTTTTACCATTTTTTCTTTTTTTTTTTTTAAAAAAAGAAAAAAAATACGTAACGTTTGTTGAAAACTCTAAAAAAAAAAAAAAATCTACTGTTAAGTCGATTATATACTTTGTTGATGCAAAATCCCTTGTGATCGTAAAAACTTCATCTTATCGATGTGATCGAGTGTGAAATTCTTATAAATAAATAATCATGACATCACCAACGCCGACAGTTCAAAAGAAGTCTAAAAAGTCAAAAACTACTGATCCTACTGTAAAACTTCCGAAAGCAAAATTTAATGTGCCTGACGAAGAGACAGGAGAGAAACAAGGAGAAATTGCAGCAAAACCAGCCAATGAAGAGGTAAGGCATGTGTTTTTTAGAAATGACCCTTTTTTTCAACATATACATCTTCCAAGATGCTATTTGTCATATTGGATACAGAAAGATTACAGGGTTTCTTCGATAAGAATTTTATAAATATCAAATTCTTTTGGATTTCTTCTTAGGCATCACAAAAGGATCCAGTCATCGATACAAAGCCGGACATCTTTCAGACGACTCCACAAGATGATGACATAATCATTGTAAATTATCCCAACATAAATGCAAAAAGGGAAAAAGACTCACATATCCATGATACACTAGATGCTTTAAATGGTACGAGACGGGAGGTGAGTTCACATAGCCACTCCCACGTCCTAGAGATGAGTGCTTTAATTATTGATGTCGTGTAATTTGCCGAATTATTAACACATAAGTGTATTGCGAGGCATATTTTATGACATCTACGATGAAAACGCGCATGTTTCTTATTAAATATTGACTGTCTTGTGGAAACTATCACATTCAAGCAAATTTACAAAATCTCTTCAACTTATTTATCGTTCCAAAGGGAAATGCACCCCTGGAAATGCCGCCAGCAGCAATTGAAGCACTAGAAAGAATGCTTGGAAAAGTTCCTGACCCGAACAAGCCTAGAGGTTCAAATGTTGGAAAATTGGATCAAGGTTTTACGTTCCCGCCAAGGACTAAATCTTCTCCGAACAATTCTTCGAATCATAGTAACAGTGCTACGGCTTCAACATCAAAAATCAGCGGAAACAATAAAGAGATAGACCAAGATGACCTCGATAAAAAAGAACGTGATCGCCGTCGAAAGAGTAATTTGAATCCCTTTGCACCACCATTCACTTTCTCTGCTGGCACGTCAGTAGATGCTAATAAGTCAATTGATGCGTCGGAACAAAAACATGACGATGATAAGAAAAAGAAGAGTACAAAGAAAGAAAAGGTATTTGGTATTATTATTTAATTAATTCATGAATTCTAAACCTGTTTATAATAATCGAACCTTTTGTAATTCTACTCTAATTTTTGCATAGTTGAACCATGAGATGAATGGCGACACAGATTCATCTTATCCAAAGAAAAAACGTCGCCCGAGCCAACAACTTATTACATCAGAGGCCGCTCGGCAAATCGAAGCTCCATATGGCTTCGCTCCAAATGGATATGAACCTAACGCATATTACGTGCACGGGCCACATACGCCTTATCTACCAAACCATGTTGAAGGAGCGACTATGCCTAACTGGGAAGAGTTTCAAACTAAGATGGCTGCAGAGGTTGTCAGTAGAATAGAATCAGAATTTCAAAAAGGTGTTGATACGCTTACATCCGAGATTAAAAATATTTTGGTAGAACATATATCTGAAGATTATGGGGTAAGCGGAAAGAAGAATGATGAAGGAACTACACTACGAAAATTGCAAGACCAGATTTTCCAAGAATTACGGAATAATCATCAGGAAATACGTACCACATATGATCAACTGATGCACAAATACGAGGAAATGCAAAACCGTCATCTTGATCAAGTTTCTTCTCTTCAGACGGCCCAAGATGGTGATATTCAAAATTCCATTACGCAGCGTCATGCAGAACTTCTAACCATGCATCATAACTTGAAAACTGAACTTAAAACTGGTCTTAAAGAAATTCATAACGAATACCTAAATATGCTGGATCGACAACAGCAACTAAATAATGACATCAAGAATTCACAAGTTCTTCAGAGCCGTCTTGCTGAATTAGAATCCGAACTCAATCAGTTACGCATTAAAAATACACACTTGACATCCGAGAATTCAAGACTTTTTGAAGAAAACCATAATGCCAAGATGAAAGAACGTCAATACGATGAAGGAAAACGTCAACAAGAGACCTTGATTTCCGAATTAGAGACAGAGATATCTAATCATAAAGACAAAGCTTCTCGTGCTGGTAAGGAGCTTGAACTTATACGAAGCACGGTGAGGTCGCTTGAGGCACAAAAGACTGGACTCGAAAGCCATAACGGAAGTTTGGAAAACAAAATACGTAACCTTGAAGTACAAATACGTAATCTACAAAATGATCATAATAGTATTTTTGAGGAAAATCAGGCGTTACAACAACAGCAAGACAAATGGCGTAAAACGGAAAAATCTTTGCAATCTGATATTAATGAACTTAGTCTTAAGCTTCTTAAAGCAGAATCAGAATACAACGAATCGAAACGTAAAATTATTGAGGATCAGAATTCTTTTAAAACTAAAGAAGATAATTTACGAGAACAATTGAAAGAAGCTAATCAACAAGTGATCGAGGCTCGTTCAGATCAACGTCGATTAAAAGAACTCGAAACCGAAATGAAAACTCTTAAAAGTAGTGAGTCGGCGCAGTTAAAGTCCAAAAATATGGAAATTGATGGTTTGAACAAACAACTAGCTCAACTTAGACAGAGAGTCAGTGACCTTGAGAAGAACCGTACCGAATTACAGCAATCCAGTAAAAAGGAAATTGCTGCACTACGTGCTTCCAACCAGGGCGCTGAGAGCCAATTGTTGGAACTTCGAGAAAAGCATAAAACTCTTGAAGAAGAAGTTTCTAATACGCGAAAATATAGTAAAGAACTTGAAAATAAAGTTTTAAAAATTAAGGAGTATGAAACACGGTTAGTTGAATACGAAGATCAATCGGCAGAACTAAAGAATTTCCGTGAAGAGTTCGAAAATCTCAAGCAAAAAATAAAAGGCATGAATGATATTGAAGCCCAGAATCTTGAAAAGATTGAAGAATTGTCTAGACTTCGCATAAGAGTTCAAGAATTGGAGAATGCAGAAAAGGACCTTGAATACATTCGTGGAGAAAATATAGATTTAACTAAGCGTCTAGAAGCATTAGAAGCAGAAAAGAAAAAGCAGTTAGAAAATAATCATCCACAAAAGAACGCGAGTACTACGTCAAATATATATTCATATGGAGGACGCGAACCTAAAATGAACGGTTTTGTTACGGAATTCGAAGATCGAGTGATCTCAAGGGATCATCAACCCCTATATAACAATCAACTTAACGGGAATTCAGAGCAAATTCATTACAATTCCGGTATGAAACCGCCTACTGAATATAATTCTCAACAGACATTCAGTCAGTCACCTGCTATTGGTGGTATTAATTTAACACAAACACAATCCATGCCACACATGATGAATGGAACTGCGCAACAACCATCTCAGCATCAAACATATATTCCTCCAACGCCAAATTTAGCACCACCACTACCTCCACAACAGATACAACCCACATATCATTTATCACATAATGGATCATCACCTTCACAACCTCCACTCCAAGCATTTGTTCCTTTATCTCAATTGCACTCATCTCAATCATCTGTACCTATTCATTCAAATACACCTGCTTTATCACAAAAAGTGCAACAAAAACAGGACCATTTGCAACAACAGCAATCTCCACTTCCACAATTGGTGCCGTCGCAACAAGCACAATCTAACCAGGGGCAATCTACTGTGAAACAAGAAACAAAGTCTCATAGTCGTCAAAGTTCCCGCTCCAACAATATTGGAGGTAGTGGAAAGAAGCAGCGCTCTCAGAATGCAAAGAGAAAAGATCGAAACAGAAGAAATTCTACGACTGACAGAACAAATAATGACTGGGGCAAAGGTGAATTGACTACTACCGAGTGGTGGACTGAGAATAAGGATCAAAAAATTGAGACTTAGATATGTGTTATGCCTTGAAAAGGTCTAGATTCTACCGAATCTTAAAAAAATTTATGGATTAATTTTAGTTTTGGAATAATATTTATCACACATATTTTTAATATGAAATGTAGTCATTAATTATTTGTGGCAAAATAACGATGGTACTTTTGAATTTTATATTTTCCGTTTTGTATTCTATTGTTTTTGTTTAATTTAGATATAAATTCCAGGGAATGTAAATAAGAGGAATTGTTAAATTTTAACAGTCAAATTGTTAAATTATTTTGAATAGTTTTAAAAATGAACTTCAAGTAATCATGTTCTAAATTGTAAGATTACTAGAAATGTCAATTAAAGTTATTTACAATACAGTTTATAAAAGTGATTTATAAAATATATATCTTCAAGAATGTTCGTCATATTTAAAAAAATTGTGATTATTATTGGGAAAAGCTACAGACACAGCTAATGACCAACACTAACCTTAACGACACAACATGGCCAGCATTATATCGTTAAGGTTAGTATTAGAATATGGCAGAATTAAAAAATTAAAGTTTATGTAAGGTAACTTTAGTAAATATTATTTCATTTATAAGTCGTCTTATCACCAGTGCACAAAATCTACTGTAAAATACCGGAGATTCCGATTAATTAAAAAAAATTCCGGCATGATTTTTTGATCGTCGGAAATTTTCCGTTACTTATGCAATTTTTGAATTTGTAAATTTAATATAATAGACTATTAACTATTAATAAAATATTACGCAAATAATGTGTAATTTGTATATTAATATTTAAATATTTATATATTTATGAATTTAAATAAAATTTTTTTTTCAAATTAATGGATCAAAGCGAAAGTATCCAAAATGATCAAAGTATTTATAACAACTGTGAAAGTGAAATTTTTTACGAAATGGATCAAAATGAATGTATCCAAAATGATCAAAGTACTTGTAATAACTGTGAAAGCGATCATGAAAATGATGCAAATGATCAAAGTGATCAAGAACTAGCATTATCTAATAATAAAAAAAAGTTCAAGATTATCACGAAGTCTAAGTC
Organism: Cetraspora pellucida; assembly: GCA_910591915.1. Taxonomy (NCBI): domain Eukaryota; kingdom Fungi; phylum Glomeromycota; class Glomeromycetes; order Diversisporales; family Gigasporaceae; genus Cetraspora; species Cetraspora pellucida. The sequence continues at coordinate 11,188 of CAJVQA010002012.1, forward strand.
TAGTTTTAAAAGTTCTTGGCTTAATGAGTTTAAATGGCTTCAATATGATAAGGTTTCTTAGCGAATGTTTTGTAAATATTGTAAACGGCACAAAAAACAAAATGTTTTTGAAATACAGGTAAACAAATATAAAAATACTTATTATTAAACTTATACTGTATAATATTTAATAGGTCAAATTTTTTTGTAGGATCTATAAATTTTGGTTGTAAAAGTTCTGTTAAAGAACATGCTTTTTCAGATCAACATATTGATGCGATAAAACTTGATAATGCTGAGAAAACAATAGATAAAGAATCAGGACAACTTATACAATAACGTACAAATCATATAATTGGAGTTATGAAAATTGTATATACTCTTATAAAACAAGACATACCACTAGCTAAGCTTCCATATTTTGTTCAAATGTCTCGTGAATTGGAATCACCATTTATTATAGATAGTTCAATTACTTATGAAAATGAAGTATCTGGTCATGAATTTGCATTTGCTATATCGAATATAATTAAGACTAAAATATGGGAAGAAATTCGTAAATCTGTATCTTTTGGAATTATGATCGATGAGAGTACAGATATTTCTACAAACAAACATATTGATATTTATATAATGTATCCAAATATTTCTGGAAATATAAAGACACATTTTTTGCAATTACTTGCACTTGAGCAAAGTGATGCAAAAACAATAACTACGAAATTAATTAGGCTGTTTCAAGATTATGGTAAATATGTATTATATATATATGTATACATAATATAATTTTATATTTTTTTACTAAATATATATATAATACATATTAAATTATATATATATAGATGTTATAGATAAATTAGTTCAGATGGAGCATTCGTAATGATTGGAACTAAAAATAGTGTTGCACAAAAATTATCACAAGTATGCCCTTATATTGTTTACAACCATTGTATTGCACATCGTTTAGCATTGGCTTGCAAGGATTCACAAAAGCAACTTGATTATTTTAATATTGCTAAGACTATTATTAGAGATATATACAAATTTTATAAAAATTCTGCAAAACAAATTAATATACTTCAAGAATATCAATGAATTCTTGATTTTCCTGAGTTACGATTAAAAAAATTAAAAGAAATTCGATGGCTTGGTTGGTATAAAGCTGTTGAAAACTTTGTTAAAACATTGCTAGCTGTTCTTTTGCAACTTCAAAATGACAATAATAAAGTTGCTAGTGACTTATATCAACGATTATGTAACTGGAGGTTACTAGGATTTTTTTATTTTATTTATGATGTTTTGGGGCAATTATCAGCACTAAATAAATTTTTTCAAAAGCATAATCTTTATTTTCATGATATTATTCCTATGATTGATGTCACGATTGTAAGTATTCAAAAGAATTATATTACAGAAGCATATTTGAGTTATCACTTTCAACTTTTTATTGATTATACAAATCCATTTAATAATAATGATAATATAACATATTATACGCATACACTTGCATATAATAGTTATGATTATGATGATCTATTACAGGATGTTTATGAATATGCAAGTATAGTAACTACTGAAATTAGAAATCATTTTCCGGATTGTCCTTTGCTTGCAACAATGAAAATTTTAAATCCTGTAGAATGGTCTTGCAAAAAAGAAGAATTATTAGAATTTGGCAATGATGAATTGCAAGTTTTATTAAACCATTATGGATCATTAAAAACTATTAATGGACAAAATTTTTTATCATTAGTAGACTCAGATTCTTGTATTGTAGAGTGGTCAGATTTTAAAAACATTGTTTTTTCAAATTTTTTATCATTTTCTTCACGAGAATTATTGCCTATTTTAATTTATGATTACTCTGATATTTTTTCTAATATTACTAAACTAGTTCATATTACTAATAGCATTCCTTTTTCAAGTGTAGATTGTGAACGTAGATTTTCTAAGCAAAATACAATTAAAACCTATTTACACAATTCTTTGAATACATTACCTTAGATGCATTTATGCGGATTTCATTAGAGGGAGGAGAAAATAAAAAAATGAATTAGAATAAAATATATTATGAATGGCATAATGTAAAAAATAGATACAATATACAGTAAATTGATAATGATATTGTACTATAAATTTTTAAATGTATTTTTTTAAAATTATTAAAATTTTAAGATGTTCATAATTTTATTTTGTTATATCTCCGGCACGAGATTCAAAATTCTGTTTAATAAAAAGATCGTCAGAAAAAAATCAGGATACATCATGCTACAATTTTGCGCACTGCTTATCACATTATATTTTATACGTAAAATAAATTATTAAATTTAATGAATGTTATTGTCTGAAGTGTAACGAGGACGTTTATACTTCTACAACGTATACAGGCTAAATCTGATGGAATTTTGGTATGAGTTCATTTCATGCAATGTCTGTTAAAGATAACCAATTAAATTTTTAGATTAGGTAACACAGCAGATTCTTGCTTCAGACTTATAACGGTTCTCATTTTCTTAGTTCTAAACTATTATATATTTATAAATATTTTTATTTATTTTATTGATCAGAAGAAATGTTTCCTAATTTTTTGTGTAATATATTTTATTATAAGATTTGATGTACAATTTTTACTTTTTTTTTTTTGTATTAAGGTAACCTTTTAGGTCTTTTGACTTTTATTAATTACTTATTAGTGTTGTGATTCAATGAACTACTACAAGAGAGCATACAATTGGTTACATGATAATTTTTCTTTATTACCTATTTAAGAAGTTCATCTGAAGGTTCCCTACCAATTGTCATACCTAACACCTTTGCTTGCATGTTTCATTTTAAACCTTCTGAACCTGTAACTTGTATTAACTTACTGGGTCATATCCAGATGTTCAGATTATCATCTCAATTTTAGAATTAATTTATCTTTAAGATAAACCTTTTAGAGTCTTCTGTATTTATTTTTACAGTTGATTTAAATATCATTTTAGCATAACTAATACTTATAATATGAGTTTAATCATTAAACTACTATATTTTTGTAAAGTTCACTTAAATTTTAACATCTACTTTACAGCATAATCTCAGTATTTTAGTATACTTTTGAATTTCATTAAACTTCTAATCCAGATGGCTTATATAAGATTATGACTAGTTCATTAATATATTAGGTTAACCTAATATCTTTTTTCTTCAATTTATTTTGATGGCCTGGTTGTTGATACCTCTGAGATTCTCAACCTAGAGGTTCTTGCTTATCTGGTTATTAAGATCTGAGTATCTGTTTTCTTGGACTAGCCTTTACAATAACATTATCGAAGATTCAGATATTTTTTTATTCAAGTCTTTTTAAATAGACTTTTTGTTATCTAATTTTAATAAATTTATATATTCACAAGGACTTATCTAGTATTTGTACTATCTGATTTGTTAGTTTGCATTTCTTTATATAACTACAACATTACACAGATGTTTCATAACCTGCCAATTATACTAATGTAATTACTATTACAGGTATTCTAATCTAATTATTAGTAACAGTTGTTATAATATAAATATTATATAGGTAATTATTCAAATTTTCATTATTAATGAAATTTGAACACCCAACTTATTATTTAGAGATTAACAATCTGATCACTTCATTAGATTATTACATTTCTTGTATAATTTTTTTTTTTTTTGTTAAACTAGCTTCTTTTGGAGCTGAAACTTTTTATTTAGTATAGTCAGGATATAGGGACTCATGACCAAGGCCTCAAAGGAGTCATCTTACATTAGAGAGTACAACTAGTCACACATACACTTTTAGTGTCTAATTAAGTAGTCTGCCAATGGTTCTATACTAGCTGCCATACCTGCAACCCAACTAGGAGTGTTGCCTATTTAAACCCTCTGTACTGCAACCCTTACTGTATCACTAGATCATCTCCGCTACGTAAGTCAGTCGAGAAGGTCTAGATACTTACCCATATCCTTAGGACCCCATACCTTATTTCATGTAGTGTATCCTCAGAAGCATCATTACTAGAGCCTTTCATGTCCTACATATAGCTAACCTAGTTTTATATAACACACTATAGTTACCTAACACTTGCAGTTAGGGCTAACCTTAAACCACTATGTTACACTATTTCTACCTTTGTAAAGTTCATCCAAATCCCGGTACCTATCTTTCTGACATCTTCTTCATCATCCCCTACTAGCCACAACTCAGAACTGTCAGTTTCAGTCCAGACTACCAATTCAGATGGCCCGGTATGGTATATCTTAGTATCCTTTTCCTCTGATGAATCTGGCGGCCTGGTTGGTCATATGCTCCTCTACACATCTTGACATCCAGTTTTAATCTTCAGTTCTTATGAAGGTGTTTCGTGGGCTTTCATCGGTCTGACAGCATCATCAAAAGTTTGTGCTACCTCTTTACTCGGGAATTTCCAAGTGGGATTCTGTCTTCTCGGTTTTTTAGTCTTCTACACCTGGTGGTCTTATCGTGAGTTTGCACCGAAGTCTTATGCAATACCAGTTATTAACATTTCTCTATATACATGTACTATATAACATTACACTTCACATAGATGCCCCCAAGCTCCCAATGTCAGTAGGACCCTGACTTGATGTACCTGGGTTATAGCCACATGAGGCCAACCGATCGACAGAAGACAGTTTTTGTATCACAGATATAATTTCCAAATTTCATTGTAGGTGGAATTTGAACCTTAGACCTGCTATTTGAAGGATGACAACCCAACTGTATAATTTTTTATTTTTTATAAAAAAATATAATAAAATAGAATTTTTATTTTTATATAGCTTTACAATGATATAGTTTTATATTTTTGTATTATAATATTTATAGTTCATATGATTCTTATTTTTTAAATAAAAAAACTATTAACTTTAACAAACCAAAAACTAAAAAAGATCTTTCATTTAAAAAAAACCTATTGAAATTTCTGTATATTATTACAATCATTACTATTATTACAACTATTTATAATAAATAGAAAAAAAAATCAAATCTTCATAATACAAATAAATAAAAAATAATAATAAATTCAATCATTAAAATTATTTTATATATAATATAATTACTTTTAATTAAGCAGTCAAATGAGGATTTCTTATTTTTTAGTAAGTTTGTAATTAATAAAAATACATTTGATTTATAAAACCTTGATGATGATTATAATATACTTGATAATAAAAATACAAGTTCTAATATTATTATAAGAAGTTTTATAATAGGGTGTAGTGACTTAGTGAAATAGATAAGTTGTCATACCTCCAAATGGTAGATTGTAAGTTCAAAACCTACTAACAGCAAAATTTGGATAATCACCTATGTAATATATAGATGGTATTATAAAGACAGCATTCTGTTGATCAGTTGGGATAGGATACCAGTAACTATAGTTACACTAGCATGACTGGCAGGTCTGAGCCATCTGTGTAACCTGTTACACAGAGGAATGCAAGTAGTATAAATCTAAAATAAGTTCTTGGGCTATGTATATCTGTAGAACTAGAAAGTCAGAGTTTCTTGAAAATTCTAAGCAGAGAGATAACATGAATCTTTAATGGTACTACTATAAAGACTAGATCTAGAAAATGAATATCAATATAAAGGATTTAGGTAGGCAAGAATCTCAGGTAAGGAGTATTACTAACCAGACTGCCAGATTTCAGACTAAAGGAAAAGGATATTGAGCTGACCTTAATATATCAAGAATATGTTATAGTCTTTTCAGGCTATCTGAATTGAGAGTCTGGGTTCAAAGCAGAAGTATACTAAAAGTACTAGAGATATGCTATGAAGTCAATGCTAGGATCTAGATAAGCTCTGTAAGAGTAGCCTGTATTAGTGTTCTAAAAGTAGGTAGATAGTTAACAATAGGTGACCCTCTATGTCTTACTAGTAAGTGACATACTCTGAAATATGTAATGACCTGAAAACTAGTACAAAAAAGGTAGATAATCATATTGCTTAGACAGTATATTGGTTAGGTATATATAGAAGGTAAGTTAGAAATTCCAATATGACAGGGTGGATAATCAGAATTTTAAATAGATAATCTTCTAGTAGGTTATAGGTATGGTATCTAGTGTAGAACCTTAGAGCAGACTATTTAAATAAGCAACCAAAAGTTGTACACATGACTAGCTATACTCTTATCTCTGTAAAAATAATTGTAATAGCTAATCCAATGTAAGTTAATAAAGTATCATTACAAGTATAATCTTTAAAAAAATAAAAAAAAAAGAAGTTTTATAATTAAGAATGTTGATGAAAATAATAAAATAAAATTATTTATATTAAATAAAATAGTCTTTAAAAAGGCAAAAATATTAATATTAGAAAATAAAAATAAATATAATTATAATGATAAAATTGTATAGAATGATTTTAATTATAAATCTTTAAAAACTATATCATTAACTATAAAGTCAAGAAAAAAATCAAAGATTAATATTATGTGTTCTTTTTTATAAAATTAATAATTAGATTAAATAGTGTTCTAATTATAATTAAAAATCTTAATAATTTTTAGTATAGTTGGTTGATATTTGAAAAATTAATAGTGAATCATTTGAATCTATACTAAATAATCAATTATATAAATTAGAAGTTTGTATATTATGTTTTAAATTTAATCAAATAAACTTTATTGATCAAGTATCAAAAATATACAAAACATTAAAAAAAGTTAAATATATCATTATAAATATTTGTTTTGTAATAAAGACAAATATTTTTTTAATTATAGATCTAGTTGTATTCAATATTTAATATATATAGTATAGTATAATATATAAGTATCATATGTAGATCTTAAAATATGTTTAGTATTTACTATTAAGGATAGAATACAATATTGATTATTTCTATATATAATTAGTTGCAAATTTTTATTACTTTTTTTTATATTTAAATTTTTTGAAAAAATATATTAAGTAAATAAATTTTAACCCTTATATAAAAGTTGTAGAGTAGATCTTTCTGATTCTAATTATAGCAAATTATTAAAATTGAACAAAAACTCATCGAGATATAAGTTTTTAAACATTAGATTATAAAACTATATAATAAAATTAACTTATAGATTTATATAAATTAATTAATCAAATTATTCAATTTTGTACTATCTAGACAAAATTTAATCAACTTAGGCAAACTTTATTATATATACAAGTATATTTTTTTAAAATAATATAATAGTTCAAAATTTTACTATAATAGATAAATAATATTATTTATAATATTATAAAATTTTATTATTAATTAATTAAAAAATAAAAAAGCTTTATTAGTAATATATTTTGTAATACTATATAAAATTTTTTTGCAACTAATTATATATAGAAATGATCTATGTTATACTCTACTCTTAAGCATATTAGCTTTATTAAAAAAATAATTAAAATATATTAACAAATAGTTATAAAAATAAACATCAATTATAATACATTTGTATTCAATATTTTGAGCTACAAGATGGATATTTATTTCAATGTCTGGGTATTGGTAAGCAAGTTAAATCATGTAATAAAAAACATAAAGATAATATAATGCAAGTATTTGAACTTCTAAAGCAGTAGATTTTAACTATAATAGCTTTGAGTAATTTAGAGCAAAAAAACAATTATTAGTATATCTTAGTTCAATGCTATTTATTTTTAATAAAACAAAATCATATAACCAAAATTTTCTGAATTTTTTATATATAAAGATAACATTTAGGCTTAGTCAAATTATATTACAAAATTAATAAAAAATAATTATAATATTATATCTAAAATATTAAAAAAATAATAAAACTTTAGGAATTATTATATAAAAATCTTAGCATAAAGTATGTAAAAATAAAAAAATTCTTAAAAATCTAAATACTTTGGTCAAATATTAGTTTGCTTTTTCAAAATAGTTTGTAAAATTTTTTAATGAACTTATTATTGTATTACAAAAAAAATTAAAATAATCAATAAAAAATAAAAACAAAAATTGAAATAATCAATAAAAAATAAAAACAAAAAAGATTGGTAATAAAGTTTTTTAATCAAGCTTGAGTAGAAAAATAATAGTTTTTTTGATATCAGTAATTCTTATTATTGCTTTTCTAATTACAGACATTTGACTTACAAATTTTATAAGCTTTTTAGCTTATAAGTCTAAAATGCTAACCTTACTATATAGCATTTTGTATATTGCAAGTATTGTATCTTAAATTTAATGATATAAATAATAGTTAGAAAAGTATAAAATAATTAAGACTAATTTGAATCAAAGACTTATAAAAAGTGAAAATATTTGGAATATAGTAGTTGTAGACAATATAGACTTTAAAAAAAGTATATTTAAATTTGAAAATATTTATAATAATATTTGTAATACTTCTCATGCTACATTATGGTTAGTTTTTTAATTTATTTTATTAATACTACTTCATTTCTTAATTACTATAAATTTGCAAACCAAAATTAAAAATAATGATAACAGTTTGTTTGACAAATCTGATTATATTAAAATTCAGTATTCTAAACATAATACTGTTTTCAATAAATTTATTAAATTATATTTAAATAAATAGAATATTAATAGTATATATTATAAGCTTATTAAAGATATACCTTTAGAATATTAAATTCTATTCCTAATTTTATTATTCTTAAATCAGGTAAAAATCCAAATTGTAACTTAAATGTACAAGATGTATTTTAATAAATTTTAATTAGCAAAAGATGAAACTTTAGATATAGTATCTGATAAAACTATTTTTTGCAAACTAATTTCATATTATGATTAAAAAAAATAGATTGGTTTGATTATTTCTGAGTCAGTAACATATATTAAAGACAATATATGCTACTTTGATTACAATTTTTTTAGGATATAAAATTTTTGACTTAGCAGCTGATCTTGAGATTTGTTATTTAAATAAACTTAAAAAGATTGTTGATTATAATACAACTTTTCATGTTTTGAAATTAATTTAAAAGTTAGTAAAAATTACACTAACTAGATATGCAAAATGCAACAATATAAATTTAAATAATATTAAAAAAAAAATAATATAGTAAAGTTTGGTTTCTTTATTTTTATTGAATAAGATATGTAAGTACAGTCAAACCTCTCTATAATCACACCCTTGGTTTAAAGAATTTGGTGCTTATAGAGAGTTTGTGCTTATATAGAGGTCAAATTTTATAAGTTTTATATAAGTTGGTTTTAAAAATTTATGTAATTATAAGTAAATGTGACTATAGAGAAGGTGACTATAGAGAGGTCTGACTGTAATTATAAAATAAAAAAACACTAGACTAATTTTGATTTATAATATTATTTGTTTTCAGTATTTATTTTTCTTTTTTTTAGTTGCTACCAAAAGTAATTATACTTAATCAACAACATATTATTTAGTTAAGTTACCAATGATCCTTTTTTACAACAATTATTTCTTTATATATATTTAGTAAATTTTATACACCTAGGTTATTATTTTGCTTTAAATAAAGCATTAGAGGTTTTTGGTATAAAATTTATTAAACAAAACATTAAATTAAATATAATAGATAATGAACATCTTAAGTTGTTAATTTTATCAATTTAATCTAAAAGAAATAGAATACAAATACTTTTATCTGATTATATAGGTAACATAATTATAGTTACTATAAATTATAATATACAATCATAAAAAGATATGATCTAAAAAGTTGCTGATAATCTAACTGTTGCATTTTAGTTATCTAATTCAACAATTCATAAACTTTTTTTAAATACAAAAGAAATAAATAAAACAGAATTTTTATATATTTTAATATGTTATATACAAAAAATAAATAAGTTAAAATTTATTTACTGCTAAGAAATTTTATAAACTAAAAAATTAAATATTAAAGGTCAAAGAAAGCATGATGTAAATATATACAAGCTATTAAGTTTATTAGACAATAAGAATAAAAAAAAATTTATTATTATTAGTACATATTCTAATACTAACAATTATAATGATGAATCTAAACAAAATCTTTCATCTGCTAAACACATATGCAAATTTATAAGTAATAATACAAAAGAAATTCTTTTACAATTGTTTATTTGTACTTTTTTTTAAAAAAATAATCAATTATTATACAAGGTTTTTTATGATCTTCAAGATATTAAATCAGGTTAAATGAAAAATATATCTAACATACTAAAGAAATTATTAAAAATTAATAAATTAATTTTATATTAATATATAAATTCTTTTAACTTTGAATCTCAATTTATTTATCTTAATACCAAAAAAAAAAAAAAGAATCTCAATTTATTGTAAAAAGATAAATAAATAAAATAAAATATTTACTTTTAGTTCTAGTTTTTAAATAAATTTTTTATACTAATATTAATAATAAATAAAATTTACTTAAATATTTAAACTTTTTATATCCAAAATTGCTTTAATAGGCATGTTTTGTGATTTTAGTCCAATGTAAAGATACAAATTATTTTTTAAATAATCGAAATTATAAGTAATAGTATACAATTTCTTGAAATATAATTAAATATTAGAACTCTATTTAAAATAACAATATAATAAAAATAAACTAAATTTATCTAAATTTATATTATTTTTAGTATAAAATATCATTTAATTATTATTTATAAGATCCAATTGTTAATAATAAATTCTTTAAAATTAAACTACAACTTAACATACTATTTACTCTTTTTTATCTTCACAACTTATACTTAGAAGCAATAACTAGTAATAGCTGTATCATATGTTATATATCAGAACACTCACTATATTAAATTCTTTGTTCAAACTCTACATTTCTTATTAATCTCATCTAAGAAATAATAACAGAAACAATTACTTACATAATTGATATTATTAGCACTCAAATTAATAAACTACAAAAAATACTTTTACAATACAATAGTCTTTCTTTTAGTAACATAATTTTGCAACAAACTAACATTTATATAACATTACAAGAATATATGCCTACTAGTCTTATTTCATCAATTAGACTATTTATTTAATTACAAACAAAAGCAAAAAATATTATTACAAAACTCCTATATAAGCTGTTTTAAAAAGTTTATAAACAAATATAAAAACCATATTGTACAAAACTGACACAATAGAAAAATAATAACATTCTACAATATACCAAAAATCAACAAAGAAGACCTACATAAACTAACTATAATGATATATACTATATCAACAAACATCAATTATATAGTACAACTTGCAATCTATATAGACTATCAAGCTTAAAATATATTGATTCAAATACTTGCCTATTATTTGGTCATGTTCTATATAAATTAATTTATGGCTTAACTATTGGATACTTTATAGCTACTTTACAAACATCATTTTATATTATCAAATCTAAGTAAGTTTTAACCACTCTAGTAGGTTTAGATTGCAGATAAATTAGATAGATAACAGTTAGTTATTTTCTATAGTTTGAACTTTACTCTTGTAACAAATTTGTAATTAAAATAGATTTTGTAATTTATATATTCTAGAGACATCTTTAATAAATTAATAAAGATATAAACAAAACCTTATTTTAATTCTAAAAAAAAAAAAGATTCAATTGTATTATTTGCAATATATATTGAACCATATGCTTGCTATTTTTAGAACAAAAAAAATAACTATTATTATCATAATAAGCATATCTTTATAATTTATTTTCTTTATTTTTTAGATATTCTTGTCTTAAGAAATATTATAGTATATTGTTAATATGTAATAAATAAAGTTTGTTATTACTAGGCATAAAATTATCAATGCTAGATTATTTAGTTTTGTATAATATTTTACTTTAATTATTCTGTTAATAATAGAATTAAAGTAATTATAAAAAATTATAATAATAAAAATTTAATATATTATTAATAATAAATTCTTCTATTTTAATCTTCTGTAATATATTATAATTGTATAAATCTATCTTATTGTTATATTGATATTATTTGAGTTATATTACATTATTCTTTTTATAATTAACTTAGTTCTTTTTTTAAGCATTACTTTAATTTTATTATAATAGAATTTACTTTTTTTTTTCTATATTAGTATATATTTATTTTTAGCTTCATATTATATTTTATATTTTTCTTAATATTTTTACA
>CAJVQA010002013.1:0-23298 GCA_910591915.1 Cetraspora pellucida
TAAAATACAAGAATAAATATATAACAACTACTAATAATATAATATACTATGCTATGCTAAAAATCTACTTTGTAACAGAATCTTCTTAATGATTGTTATAACTTGCCATAACTATAGAAACAATATAAATGATTGTCATAACTTGCTGTAACTATAGAAACAATGTATATAGTAAGTTACAGCAAATTACAACTTGTGCTTGGTTTTGATAACTAGCCTAGTACCTAACTCATACAAATTAATAAATAACTCTTCAGTACATAGCAAAAACCAAGCTACTTAATTTTCTATTATTAAACCCAAACAATTGTAAATAGTTAACTTTTAAATTTAATAAAGCATGCCAATTCACATAATTAAAAAAAACAATTTTTCAGTTCTTCATAATACTAGGAAAAAAAATACTAGCCAGTTCAAATTTTAAAACCTGCATATTACATATAGAGATTTTATAGATTATTAAAAGTAATTTCTATTGGGTAGAATTATAACCAAGGTTATAAGTTATATTATTACTTTTATGACTTTATGACCTATAACTGGTCATAAGAGTTATAGAGGTCATAATAGGTCATATTTTAACACTGTTAGTAACAGTTGCCATAATATGAATATTATATAGGTAATTATCTAAATTTTTCATTGTTGATAAGATTTGAACCCCCAACCTACCACTTGGAAGATTGACAACCTGATTACTTTACTAGGTCACCACATCTCTGTAATATTTAATTATATAATTATTAAATTAATGTATAATAATAATAGCATAATTAAAGAAGACAGTAATTCTAGTATAGTAGTTAAGTTGTCATTCTCTAAGCAATAAATTCAGAGTTTAAATTCTACTAACAGTAAAAATTTGAAAATAATTCTATTCTGGCAACTTTTATAAGATATTTGGGATTGTAATTCTGTAATTCTAATTATATTAAGACTAACTTTAGAAGCATGCAATATTATATAAATAAATTTAAAAAGTATATATTCTATAAGAAGCCCTGTTTGGAAATTCTGAATAGAGAGATAGTATAATATTTGACAATATTACTTATAAAAATCTTGATCTAGAGATGAATATCTAAAGCAGATGACTTGTATAAATAAGAACTTTAGATAAAGAAGTTCATCAACCTGGCTATTGATTGAACTAGTTATGAAGTCACATCATATAGAGCTAATTGGATTGGTAGTATAAAAGAACTTGCAAGAGCATACAAGATACTGGTAAGGTTATAAAGAGAGTACAGGATTGTATAAACTCTATAAGGATGCAGCAATTTAAGAGTTATTCTGATTGCAAGTGTTGGTCTTAACTATAGTAATATTAGGTTAGTTAGAAATTGGATAATAGAAGTTTCTAATAGGTTTAGTATAAGGTTAAAAGTTTTTTTTTTTTTTTTTTTTTTTTTAAAGTAACTTCTTTGATCTTTTTTTTTAACTTTTATTAATTACTTATCAGTATTGTGGTTCAATAAACTACTACAGAAGAGTATACAATTAGTTATATATATAATTTTTCTATATTACCTATTTAAGAAGTTTGTCTAAAGGTTTCTTACCAATTGCTATATCTAACACTACTGCTTGGATGTTTTACTTTAAATCCTCTGAACCTGTAATCTGTATTAACTCACTGGGTTATACCCAGATGTTCAGATCATTATCTCAACCTTAGGACTAATTTATCTTTAAGATAAATCTCTTAGAGTCTTCTATTTATTTTTATAGCTAATCTAAGTATTACTATGACAGAACCAACACTTGTAATCAAGGCTAACCATTAAACTACTATATCTTTGTGAAGTTTACTTAGATTCTAGCATTTACTTTACAGCATAACCCTAGTACTTTAGTATACTCCTGTCTTTTTCCTTACCTTTTTACCAAACTTTCAATCCAGATAGACTGTGTAGACTATGATCAGTTTATCAGTATATTGGGTTGACTTAGTATCTTTTTTCTTTATTTTATTCTGATGATCTAGTTGGTAGTATTCCTGAGACTCTCAATCTGAAGATTCATGTCTGTTTGGTTACTATAACTAGATACTAGATCTTGGTATCTTTTTCATCAAACTAGCCTTTACAGTAAAGCCATTAAAGATCTAACTACTTCTTTATTTAGGTTTTCTTAAATAAACTTCTTATTACCCAATTTTAACAGATTTATGTGACTACAAGAACTTATCTAATGTTTATACTGTCTGATTTATTAGTTTGCATTTCTTTGTGTAACTCTAACATTGCACAGATGCCCTATAACCTACCAGTCATTCTGGTACAATCATCATTACAGGTATTCTAACCCAATTATTAGTAACAGTTGTCATAATATAAATATTACATAAATGATTATTAAATTTTCATCATCAATAAGATTTGAACACCTAACCTACTAATTGGAGAGTTAACAATCTGATTACTTTACTAGATTGCCATATCCTAGATCAAAGGTTTCCTATATAAGTGAATTGTTTTAAAGACTTAATGATCATAATATATTTATATTAGTGAAACTAAGACAATTGGTAAGATAGGTAAATAGATAAATACAAAAATCAGAATGTTTAAATAAAAGACTTACAAATGAGTTCTTAATATGATAGTTAGTATAAAACCTTTGGGTGAACTACTTAAATTAAACAATAACTAAATTTATACAAGTGACCAGTTGTATACTCTTTCTATGATTGCCTTCTGTAACTGTTGTAATATAATTACAAAGCTAAAACATACTATTAATAAAAGTCTAAGTTGCAAATACTTACTTTTAATATTAAAAAAAAAAAAACAAGAATAATAACAATTAATTATCTAAAGTATAGCAAAGAATGTTTAATTTCTATACAAAGTAATAGAAATTTACATTGGGTCTTGCAACTCAGTTTGCAAATTTTTACAAGCTAAGCTGAGCCTAAAGCAAAATTTTATAATTGTGAACTAGGCCAAACCTAAAATTTTGTAAAATTATATAAGAAATTTTGCAGATCAGCTGAAGAAAAAATTTACTTATATGCAAACCAGACCAGACTAGCAAAAAACTTTTAACCCTAAATGCAGGCTGGACTGGGTCTCAAAAATAAGCAATTTGCAGGTTTCTACAAAGTGATACAAAAATTATATTTTTGATGTATTAAAAGTTTCATTATTAATGTATTAATAATAAAAATATCAAAAACAAAACTTTAAATTTTCTGTCTGTCTCCACTTGCATATTCATATAATACAACAAATTTCATGTGATTTCACTTTAGACTTATAATAATTTCTGTTTTCTAGTTATTTAAAAGTTTATTATTAAATAGTCTGAACTGATTAAAAGACCAAAAACTAAATAATCAGTTAAAAAGACCAGTTCTTACTTAGTCTTTTTAAGACCAATTTAATCCTAACTATAACATTATATAGAACTACTTTTTGTATTTAGTAACTTTATGTAATTATTAACTTTAGAACAAATAAAGACATGAGCAAGGCTTTATCTTAATACCAAAAAAATAGATATATAAATTTTTTTGATTAATATTTATTGACCTGATCTTGCTTGTCTTTTATTTTACCGGTATTTTACTAAAGAGAAAAGTTTATACAATTCATAATAGATGATTAATAATCATATAAAGAAAGATCAGCAAACAGTTTAATGTGATTAAGGCCGTTCGAGGTTGATTCTTCGGTTAACATCACCCCCTTCCCTTAGCTGAAGTCTTCTTCCAAAAAATGAACAATTAATGAAAACGCTGGATAACTCACCAATCACTTGATTTACATCGACCAATCAAATTGACTCATTTTATATGTTCGTTCCATTTTATCTTCCTTCCCCTCTCCTCTCAAGAGTTCTAAAAGTGATTTTAACCGAAAATTCAACTGCAAGTGGCCTAAGCTGTTTACACTATAGCTTTTAACTAGAAACTGGAAACCAGTATATATTTCTAAAAATAAGTTGTTTTTTTTTGAATAATTTAAATAAAAAATAACAATAATTTATTTTTAGATATAATTAAATTTTTATAAATTATAATATCTACCCTAGATTAACCAAGGTTACAAATCTCAAATTTGAAAAACATGTTCTACGTGAATTGCTCACAAACGTCAATGCTAATAAGTAACACTTTATTTAATAATTAGATTGATAAAATTTAAAAAATAGAAGGGTAAAACCTGCATTAAATTCTAGCAAAAACCGCTTTGATCATAAAGTTAATCAATTAAGTTGTTATCAGCTTAGCTTTAGCTGTAACATAAAGCCCGAGTCGATAGAGCCATGGCTTAAGTTGCATCTTAAACTGCGGCTTTAGAATTTCATATTTATATCAACAAATAATGTCACCGTTACATCTACATAGAACAACTATAAAAGCCACAGCTCAAGCCATGTTTCCGACAGCCATAGAACAGGAGGAACCGTCGATGTTACACGACCGATCCTTCACCCAGTGCGCAACATATAAAAAATCATTTTACAATACCAGATTTCTCTAGTACATGTTATGATTATAACCCAACACTATTTTTATTATAATAAAATGGTGTGGGATTATGTATTAGCGGAATGATCTGGTATTGTAAAATAATTTTTTATATGTTGCGCACCAGGTGAAGGATCAATCGTGTAACATCGACGGTTCCTCATAGCAAGTTGTAACTATTATTTGTACTGATTTACATACCACTTTCTTTTTAAAATATGATATCTAAGGTTAGTGATAGGGTTAGCGTAGTGAAGTGAAATTCCCAAATAGCTAAGTTCCTACTGATAGGTGTTAGCTACCGGTAGATATTAGACACACGATTAATTTTAACAATATGATTTGAAAGTTAACTTATTGGTATCTGTTGGTATCTACCTTTGAATATTATTATCAACGGTTACCTCCAGTATATACCACCAACTCACATCACTAGTAACATTATGCAAAAATCTAGCGAGAAAATTTCTTTGTTAAATGCATTGAAAGTAGTTCTTTTGAGCGAAGTTTTAAGATTGTAATTTTTAATTTTCACGTTACATCTGATGATCCTGCGTCTTAAAAAAGGTTTTCTGCCATGCTGTGAAACGTTACGATACGTTCTCACAAAGTACTTTCATAATCAATTGACTTGGTAACTTCTCTATACGTATCGATATAGCTTAATTTATAAAAGTTACTCGACTTAGCGACAATGATAATGCTAAGGTTAGAGATTTTAATAAAGAATTATAGAGACTAATAATAGATCGACCGTACAAAAAAAATCTTCCGTTGTTACATAAATACAGAAAAATTGCCTACGCACGCACGCAAGCAAGTACGAAACATTAGCCACTGTGCATCTTTCTATTATAGTATAAAATAATATGATAAATTTTTTTGGACTTAATGCGACACGATGAGAACCAAAAAGGAACAAACGCCAGCGCACAGTTCTTTGTTGATACCACATTAAATATCCTTCTAATTCAATTGAATCGCATTCACGTTCAATGCACCTTGAATTCTGGAGCTGTTGGTATATTGGTTGCACTTGTGACTTGTGTTACAATAAAAATAAGCGCGCATTCTCATGAAACAATCGTATCGGTATCACAATCATAATATAAAGAATCACTATCTCAATCATTTCAACCGGAAAAATGGCGAGCACATATCTTCGTCCCATGACAACCGCAAAAAGGGTCAAGTTGGTCTTAACATGTGATAACTGTAAAGATCGTAAGGTTAAGTGTGATAAAGAACGCCCTGAATGCGGAACCTGTAAGAAGACGCGCAGACAATGTAGTTACCATTACGCGGATCGAACAGTATTAATGAGAGATCAGCAAGGTTTGAGTTCATTGCCTGATTCAACTTCCCTTCAGAATCAGCTGAATTACTTGCAGGGAGTACAGTTTGGCCAATTATTCGAAGAAACGGGATTTTTGGCAATGGCAACACGTGTTCCTCCCGGCGTAGATGTTGAAAGCTTCCAAATTCCTGGAATGTTGGCGAGGCCATTAGTTACAGTTCAACCGGGGGATAATACATTTGGCAATTTTGTAAGTTGATCCATTCAAACGATTAATAAATATAGAAATTCTAACAATTTCATTCCATTAGGACGGTACTTCAGTGATCACAACAGAAGTTCTTCAAAATTCGATTAATATCGCATCAAACATTCAAAGACCACCTGAACAATGTCAAGTATGTATTCAAATTAGTTTCCATATTCAGCTAATTCGCGGATAAAATATGCCGATTGATTTAATTTCTGACAATGCCTGGAATCAATTATTCCTGATATTTAACTTTTCACCCCGCTATGATAGTACGATCCAACATATTTTATAAATCACGCTGATTTTGCCGCACTTATACAACAGGTACCTAAAACTTCCGAAGACTCTGAAATGAACGATCTTACACTGTCAATCGGAAATTTAAGGCTATACGAGTCAACTCGTTACATTGGCGAGGGCTCTTTACTGATGCTCGACGATAATAACAATGAAATGATTATTCCAATAATGCCAGAAGGGAATGATGATTTGTCAGTTGTTGACGATTCACTCAAGTATCTACCCAATATAGAAACAGTTGAACAACTAATTAACTTATATTTTAAGGTAAATTATGCGACATTGTTTTTTATATATTTAACTTTGTGATTTACAACCATTTCTTTCCCTTTTTTTTTTTTTTTTAGCACGTTCATCAATATTTTCCTGCTTTAAGAGTACAGGTTATTTGGGATGCCTTACAAAATTTATCTAGGCCACAACACTTGTTATTATTAAACTGCATATTTTTTGTTGCGTCACCATTCCATGATGATCCAGACAAGCAAGATGGAAAGCTTTATTTTGATCGAGCAGAAGGTAACAATTAGTAATTAATTATACTATGTGAGGTATTCAGTAAAGTAGTACTATACTGTAGTACAGATTTTGACGGGCGTACGGAAATTATAAAATTTTGATCGTACCTATGGTCAGCGTAGACTTATAACATTAATTTTATAAGTAACCTTTTTCAATGTTAGGGTTAGGGCAAATGCTAGTATTGTCCTGTTTTGTGCTATGATAAGGTTATAGAAAAATAACTTTAAAAGGTTTATTTTTTACAAACCATACGTGCTATCATGATTTCCACGCGTCCGTCTTAATTTGAGTTTCTACTGTACTATTTTACTATATACTCTGCTGCATAAGAGGATATCATAAATTCTGTTTATCATTGTTACAAGAATTTTTGATTAATAGATTCGAAATTTCCTTCTAGAACTACTTTATGAATATTGTACAAAGCCCCATATTCTGACAGTAATATCAATCATTATTTTAAGTCGCCATAATAAACAGGCACGTATAATTTAGTAAATTTTGATGTTTATAATTTGTTATTTATAATCTATGTTTACATTTTGTTTTTAATAACAGGCAGGTGCAGCATGGTCATATCATGGAATAGCAACAAAAATGCTGTTTGAGCTTGGGTTGCACCGTAAATGTAAGAATTTAGTATTTAAAATGGAAGAAGTTGAAAGATTGCGAAATGAGACCTTTTGGATGACTTTCATATCTGAAAAGTGTGTAAAAAAAAAATTTTTTTTTGTAACATTTAATGATTCCATTTATATAGAATTTAACTAACAACTTGACATTGTTTCAAGTTTTGTATCTACAACTTATGGTCGACCAAATATGATTGACGAAACTGATTGCAATATTGACGTACCCCGAGCATCAAATGATTCGAACTTACTGGACGATAATGCTCGACTCGAAATTGCTTATATTAATTTAATTAATCTCAGCCGGATATGCGCTAGGGTGCGAAAATATCTACACGCTGCATCAGGATTAAGGTTCTTGATGCAAGACGACCAAAATAAATTTCGAGTGCTGGATGCTGCACTGGCAAGTTGGCTTCATGCACTACCTCAATGGTTAAAGTTTGATGAAGTTGTAAGAGATCCTAAGGGAACTTTATTGAATGGCATCGTAGGTAAAATATATTAATTTATTTATTGTGGCAGCTTATGCTGAAATTGTCTGGTGCTGAAATTGTCTGGTGCTGAAATTTAGGGTCCCCATTTAAATCGAAAATACTTACTAAAAATTCATATATACTCTTTTATTAATAATACTAACCCTAAATCCGAACCTAACCCTCAAAAAAAAGCCCACACAAAAGGACCTCAAAAGTTTAAATTTTATAATAACCTAGATTAAAATTTCAGCATTAGCAACCACATTTATTGATATTTATGAATCATATAATAATTCCATTCAAACTTTTATTTCACCAGGCGATATGCATATTTTCTTCTGCACCATAATTATCCTTCTCCATGGAAGATATCTGAGACCACCAGGCCAATATCCTGATGTACCTTATTCTGCGGATTCTCTTACAATCTGCATGCAACGTGCCATAATAATAGTTCATTGTCTTGAAATATTATTATCGAAACATCCAGAGTTTTTTGCGCTCGCTGTATCAGGTCCATTTGCAATTAATCCAGCAAAACGAGTTTTTATTTGGCATGCTAGATATGATATGGTAGAAACTGAGGATGGTACTATTAGAAAATCTGAAAACTGTAGAAAGTCTGAAGAAATGTTAGTACGTCTTGGAGCCATTGAGAACCAAATTTCGAAAATTTCACGGAAATATGATCGAGGAAGGTTACATTACAATGAAAGATTTAATGACAGACCTGCCGAATGGTTAGGTATGACTCAACATCGCAAGAAGATAGATAGAAATGCTATCGTTCCTAGGGATTGGGAGTCATTTATTGCAGATGATGACAAAGCCATGAGAAAACAATATTCATTCATTGCAAGAAAGCAATCGGGATCTTTTATGCCAAAGCGACAAAACTCTGGTATTTACAGGTCAACAAATGGTACTAGGATGCATGGCTCAAGCTCCCTTTTAACACAACCGTTATCAGAAGAACCTATGGAAGAACTCAATTTCACATTTAAAACTGATAGAAATTTTCAATTTTCTGCTTTTCAACAACCTTCTATAAATAATAATTTATTCCAAGTTAATGTAAGTAAACTTTATTTGTTATAATAATTTTAGACACATTAAATTGACAAAATATTTATCATTATATTCGTCTTATTTTTTTGATAATATCAGCAATTTCAACAACCACCATCAATTATACAACAGGATTTTGATTCATCACCTTTACAACAATCACAACCAATACAAGATCAACATTACAATTCACAAAACATTGATCATATACCATATCCACTTGATGTGAAGCCAAATAATGATATGCTACGGACACCCCCACAATCAGCTAGACTTTCACAATGGCCACAATCAAATGACGGCACTCCAGCCTTGTCACCAGTTTTGGTATCAGCTACGACTAACGTAATATTGACACCACCTTCACAGCTTGATCCATACATAGAATCAAATAATTTTATTGATAATGAAGGTTTAGTTATGCTTCAAAATTCAAACGTTCAGGAACAAATCTTTAATAATGGATTCGTTAATGAAAATAGTGGGATAGGGTATGATGATACCGGGGATAATATCTTTGGAATATCTGTTTCGACCGCTAGACAAGAGTAAATATACTCTTAACGATTTTTTTTTTTTTTTACATTATTTATATTTAAAAAAAATTTTTGAATAAAATTTATTTTTTTAAAATTTTGTTAAAAATCAAAATCTTTTTTATATTCAGCTTACATTTTACATAAGACAAAATGAAAATGTTTACATATATTAGACTTTTTAATATTAAATTGGTAATTACTTTGCTGGGTGTTTTCGCATGGATTACCAAATATATACATTGGTTTTTAATCAAATTCAAAAGTTTCATTTATGTGTGTATATACATTTATTATATTAATTATATTACTAGCGAATATAAACCATTTATGTATATATATATTTCTTTTTAACATATTGTCTATTATTCTAAACCACGAATAATTTCCGTCAATTTAATTAAATCATTCACTAGTTTATAAGAGGAAATAATATTTCAGGAATGGATAAAATGTTTTTTTGAATCATCAATTTAATAATGTTCACTCTCTCTGAATAATGAATTAATTGACTACTTGGTGCTGTTTGTTCTTCAAGTATATTGTAATCATCCGAATATAGACATAATTGCCAGTTTTCTAATACAAACTTCCATATCGATTCAAATAATAAATATCCCACATCTTTTGATTGAAGATGTAATAATAGACGGCCAACATTATTCAAAGGTGAAGGAATATATTGTGCCTAACCAACAAAATAATAATAAAATACTTAATAAATACATTTGCAACAAGCAAAACAAGATAAATACACGACTTAATTATTTCACCTTGCGCATCATTTCGACTAGTCGTATTGCAGTATCTAATTCCATTTGATTTGTTTTTTGGCTTTGTTCCCTTACACGATACCAAAAATTAATGTTCATCGCAAAAAGAGATCGAATGAGAGAGTTGAAAAGTTCATCAAACATTACATAATCTTGGAATAATTAATAAAATTTTATTGAGTACACAGAATATTTCCAACGACCATAATGAGAGACAATAACATACCATTTGCCAAAAAATTAAGTAATATCCATAACTCTGGATGTTCAGAGAACGTTGATTGCAAAAATGTATCTCTGCGGTATGCTATAGATTTCGGTAAAATTATATGGCCCGTTATATTTGTCGGAGGTTCCTTAGTCGTTAGGTGGCGTAAAAGAAGACGTATCAACGATGAAGTTTTACTAGATTCAAATGATAACAAATCTAATAGTTGATGATATGTATATATATGAATATATTAATGTATTTACACAACATTGAATCTACACGTCTAGTTATGTTAGTCACCTGGGCGCATGCAGCAGATCCTGAGTAGTATTCCATTATTCCATGCATTAGATATGGAGCAGTCATGTTCCGGAGAACCGCTAACCAATTAAGGAAATTTAAACCGTTGAATCTTAAAAAAAGTAAAAAAAAAAAACTGGTATTACCTCGTGTTGGAATTATTTATAAACATGAAAAATTTTTTTTGCCACGAATTTGAATTGATTGACGTTATTGTTGAATGTTTTTTCATTGACCAAGATTTAGGTTTCAGTTTCTTCCATGTCGTTGTTATTGATGATTTATTATTAGAATTTGGTGCACCAAATCTAAATCTCGGTATTTTGTGTCGAATATATGATTCAGAATTTGAAGTGACTTCTGTTTCTGTTTGCATTTTACATGGCCAATTTCGTATAGATTCATTACTGACTAAGAGTTTTTTAAGTATAAGATCTGGTATGTACAGGAAGGCTTCTCGATATTGTGAGAATGCCAAAACTATAAATAATAAATATAAATTTCAAATAATTAATAAGTTGGTTAAAAAAAACCCCCGAAATATCTTTTAAAGTTACATACCAATCATTTCTAAAATAGCTATCGTTTTGTCCCATTGAAACTTTCTCCCATTAATGTTTGTTAATTGAGATTGCTTCGAAATAACATCAAACCATACATCAATCAATTCATTACAACATGCAATAATATATCGAGCAGAGGATTTCCTTAACATGTTGGATGTTGTGTATAATAATAATAATAATAACCATCCTGAGTTTGTTATTTCTAGTCGGTCATTGTGAGAATTCAGCATGCACCGAAAATTGCGCAGTAACTTTCGGTATGAACTTCCTAAGGCATCCAATATACATTTACATGTTTTGCCCGTTACTAATAAACCACTGGTCAACTCGGTTAAATTGATATTAGAAGTTTCCGTATGTGTTATAATAGAATAAACAAATGTTTTGTACACTCGAGTGTATCGGGTGTTAATAGCTAGTGATGGCAAATCAAGGTTTTTGTATATCAACGTCTTTTCCACAATTTTGTTGACGGCAGAACTAAAATGGATTGGAATGAATTAGATTAAAATATTAAAATCATCAAATACATAAGTTTGATCATTTATATTTATATTCATATATCTTACCTAACAACGTCTTTCCATTTAAGCTCCAATGTGGTAATCAATTCTCTAGAAAGATTAATCCTACTCACAATCTTTTCGTCATCTAATGATACTGACGAAATGTCAATTATAAGCAAAAGCTCTACTATTGTTCTTATAGCATTTTGCTTTGTGGTCAATCCTATACACTTAAGCATCACTAACCAAAAATGTTCACATTCAGTACCCCAACGATACGAAAGCATGGTTAATACATGATTAAGATCGAAAAAGTTTTGTGGAGTAACAGCTAAATGTTCAGATTGTTCAATCCAAGTTGACAACTGAGTAGTTGAAGACTGAGATAAAAAATGATTTTTTATGAACGTATTCAGATATGATTCTTTTTTAGAATTGAAATGAAAATCCACAACACATTCATCAATCTGATAGTAATAAAAACAAAAAAAGGATAAATATTAATTTTTTATAAAAACGAAATAATGAAAATAATAGAAATAATTATAATACACACCACATTTGTCATCTGATGAATAATGTATGTACATCTTGTACTAATAACATTATTCAAATAAGTCAACTCGGTATGATCTATATTATCATCATTAACAACGTATTGTTCATTAGCTAAACTATCCAGTAACAAACATATAGGAAGTACATGGGGTACAACATTTGGCGTATCATTTGTTAACCAAGCCAGTAGCCAGCCAGAAAATGCATCCCAAAGAGGTATTGTTTCGCTACGAAAAAGTGAATAGTAATGAATTATTAAAAAATTTAAACTTTAAGAAAGATTATGAATAGACTTACTTTGTTGACGACACGCATAAAGAAAATCGAGTGAAACATTCAAAATAGCATATCATTTGTACATTTTTTACAGAGAGTCGATCCCATATTTGTTTTTCATAATCTAATTAAATGCATGATAACGATCAGAGCGAATGAATAATCGTGTGATGCAAACGTTTAATTGAATTTACCTTTTGTAAGTTCAGGATATTGGATCGTAAGACTAAGTAGATGAGATATAATTATTCGTTCACCCACTAATGAAAATATAAATAATAGAAAAAATTTATAATTAAATTATTATTATTATTTTGTTTTTTAACGGGTTAAATCAGTATAATTGTTTACCATATTTTTCTAACGGAATGTTATTTTGAATATAATTATTTGCCAGGTCCAAGTAGTAATCCAGTAATCCTACTAGACTTTGTTGAAACGCCACAAGGTCGATATCCATTAAGAATTCAAATATTGTAAATGGAACACTAAGGATATACAAGTTGAGAAATACAGTTAAATTATGCAATGATTTATAACCATACGAATTAATCACAAGGTAACTTTCAGCTGTTTAAATAAAATTACCGTGGACTTAATTGATTTAACATCCAAATATTGAATTCGAAAAACACCTGCCGTCGTAAGTCTACAGGCACGTGATCGGCCGTCCATTTAATCATCCATAGCGCTTTAATTTTAGCCAGATTCTAAAAGCAAAAATTAATTACTTAAATGGTGAATAGAAATAAGTTAGATAAAATTGAAAGCAAGCCTATTATTACATCAAATAGTGCAAAGCAGCGAGCTTTATTCGTTTGTGACTTCTTCGCGTGGGATCTAAAATTACTTGTGTCAAAAAAAAAAAAAAAATCTATAAAGTTTTGCTTGGTCAAACGTATTTTTAAATTAAAAGCTTACCCATTTGAAAGTTTCGAATCGTTAGGTAACAGCAGGCTATCAAACGCAAGCTCTGCTAGTCGTCTAAGAATTGGAGAATCCGCATAATAATTACTTAGTATTTGCAGATTTTCTTTCGCATATAGATCGTATTCATTTTTAAGCCTTTGTGTTGCTGAAACAAAAAAAAAGAAAAAACAAAAAATTGATAAATAAACTCGCCCTTAATAGACAAATATATTACTTTGTTTCCACAACATCACGTGACTAACCAATATTGGCAGCAAAAAAACTGACCACACAGATAGTCCAAATCAATGCCTTAAGAAAGATCTAATTTTGGCCATGTGACTATACAACCAAAATAGAGATACTGTAAAGATGCGAACCGTTTCATAGCCGATACGGTCGCATCAACAAAAATTAGATAAATAATTACCATAAGGAAGATTTGAAATATGGTGCTCAATTAAATGCAAAATCCACTAAAAATTTAATATATGAAAAAAAAGAAATTAATGAATCAGAAGTGTGAATGCATTAATGGTAAAATAGAAAATAGGTATCAGAAAGCAACGGATAGAAAAAAGACTAAGAACTAACTTCGAATAGGTTTTGGCTATGAAAATAGTCTTGTTCACGTGCTCTGAGGCGCAGTACATCTAACTCACGAACACAACCGTCGTATTTTTTTCTCGCTTGTATAACGTCACCATTACGTACATTGAAGTTTTGTGAAGATCGTAGCATCACCGGGTCGCCAGCATAACTTGAGGCGATTGTGTTTGCTAAGTTTTCGAGATCTTGAGAAAGATCCGATGCAAATGTGCCATTAATTTGAACGTACCCCTCCATAACAGCGGTGGGTTTAGGTAAAAAGTTCAAATGGTAACAAAAACTTAAAATCAACGTAAATCGACATTATTTATAATAATTTGATAATGATCACGTGCTCTTGTACATGCATGATTATCCTCTATAAACATGAACATTATGTAATACAACCAATCATAATAAGTAACACTACACAAGTACACAGAATTAATCCATATTTAAAATATAATTCGTTGCAATTTTACACAACAGGTGATCGATTTTTCAATTAAGATTTGACCAGAATTATTCGTATAATAGACATTTCCATGTCGTACATTTCATCATCGATTGGTATTCAGATAAGGCTTAGCACGTAATATATATGCCAGTGATCTTTAACATTCATTGAACACGCAGATATTAATAACTTTTAGCAATCAATCATTTGAGTTATTTTAAGGGTCATTTATGAAAAAGCTTGCAAGTACGTACTCCAGATTCTTTAAAGCATTAAGAATTGAGAATTAAAGTTATTGTACTATTGAGGTAAGCAGGTATGTGTATTTGAGGACTTCATACTGATACCGATACCGCATGTACGTGCGTACGCATCACGCACGTATAGTCAATATAATTGATTTCAACATACGTTTAAGCGCGACTACTTGACTATCATAGAACGCGGTATTCAATACCTCCTAGAATAGTACTCCCAGGATCTAGACCCGAGTATATTTCAATACCATCACGCAAAAATTCTGATTTATATTGTAAGTGGGAACGGAATTTAGGTGGATTTTGAATTTCTTAGGATTTTAGGGTTAGGGTGTAGGTTTATATAAAAGGAATTCTACCCTAAAATCATGGTTTTATCAAGAATTCCGTTCCCACTTACAACATTTACCAGGGTATAAATTAAGCTTGCAAAACTAGTAACGTCCAATAAAAATATACCTCTGCCTTAAGATACCCTTGAATTGTACCTCCGGGTACAAATCAAGTTAATCGGGCTCTACGACATGTGAATCTGAAACCAAAAATGATCAACGTAACAAATAATTAATATAATTAATATTAATTAATCAATTATATAACGATATCAAAATATCATATAATTTTGTATATCGATAATTGGTATATTTGATATTAGATTTAGTTAGTTTCATACAAGCGAAGCTCATCAGTTTTAGTAGAAATGTACTTACATATGAGTCGAGTGCTGCAAAACAATTATTTTTGTGTTATAAATTTTATAATAAATCATAAGAAATATAGGTTTTAAAAGCTAGACTGTAAGATTTTTAATACAATTGAGTTTGTGTTTTGAGTAAAAAAAATTATCCTGAAGATTTATGCAAAAAAGTTTTTGAAAAATTTGTCAACTTTCCCCTTTTTGCACCTAGACCATATAGGCTAGGTGCTGCAAAAAGGGACGAAATTGACAATTTAAAAAAATTTTTTTTAAGCTTAACTATTTAAAATTAGTCTAGAAACATTTTTCATTTAAGGAACAAATGCTGTTATCTTTAATAAAATTTTGCAAGATGATTCTTTAAAGTTTTTATTCTCTTATTTATTATAGAATTTGTAATATAAAATTCAATTTTCGCAAACCTTTTTTTTTTTTTTTTTGTCAATTTCGTCCCTTTTTACAGCATCTAACCCATATGTACTGTTCTTATAGAACCACTTCGCTCAAGTTTGTTAGATTTTCATCTTCAAGTTTCATTTATATATCACATAGTATTCACTACAAAAGATTTGCACCGAACTATATATTTTGTATTTCAGTATTTTCGAAGGTGGCAGGCATCAATAAAAACAGGTCAGTTTATAATTTTCTATATATCGGCTATTTTGAGAATCAGAACAAGAAGCTATCCTGCCAAAAGTCTTTTTACCTATATACTTTGCCGTAAGTGTTCTTTTAATTGGCTTATGGAATATGTATCGATATATTGATATATCGATATATCGATATAGGTAATACTTGTGGGTAATACAAAAATGCAAACTATTCTAATCACATGATTTGGTTCTTTACCAAACATAGATTTCCGTAAACGATATTTTTGGTACTATGTTTATTTTATTTCAATAATAAATAAAGCTGCAACTGTAAATGGTATTATAAATAGACATGAAAAAACATTCAAGCTAAACATAATTTATATGGCTAGCTCTTTCTTTTTTTTCTCGTTTCATTCTTTTGTATAAATCATAATTTGTGTGATTCAAATAAGTAGTAGCTAGCAATCAAACTTTTTAATAACCATGCCAACAAACTGGGAAGATTTGCTATGGCGTCCGTTGCATACCGTAAAAGCAACCATGGATTATAAAAGCGATCATCCTATGGATTTATGTTTTGAAGTTGGCGATATTATTGATGTTCTTGGTATCGGTATGTTGAACCTTCCATGTATGAAGAAATTATAAAGAAATTCATAACTCTTTATCCTATTTTAATGTCTTTATATTTTAAGAAAATGATAATTGGTGGAACGGTTGTATTGTAGAATGTCATGGTGTAAAATCAAAGAATTTTGGTTCATTTCCAAAAGTTTTTGTCGAAATAATCGATGAATCTCCTCAAAAAGCATCTAAACCTAAAAAAGTTACAAATCCTTGGTTCAAAAATGAACTTCAAAAGGCTTTAGAACAACAAAGTGACAATATTATCTCAAAATCGAAACCAGTCGTTAATTCAAAATCTTTGGTTAAACCTCAACCAAGTGCTGATAAACCACCACCACCACTACCTTCACGTGAAAAACTTTTGAACCGTCAAAATTCTACAACTTCTGTCGAAACTGTTGTTCCAAGGAAAATATCTCCGACGAGACAGAATTCGTATCGTATAGATAGTCCGGTGATTAGAAGGAAGACTTCGTCTAATTCTTTCAGTAGTGAAAAAAGTAGCAGCAAAGCTTCAACTGCCTTTTCAATCGACAGTGAGACACTTGTTGATGAATCTGAAGAGAATCCTGATCCTATTAGGTATTATTCATTTTTACTCTCGTTTTTAGATTTGTTTATTCATAGTTTAAATTGATAAAAACTTTCGAATTTTTCAAAATTTTTCGTGAAAAAGTCGATGCTTGCCTATAGTTGACAAGGGTTTTGATGATCATTTGGTAACATCCGGTATGCATTTTCGGGTTGATTATGATTTAACGAATGAAATTTATTTTCTTTATTTCTTGTTAACACGAGTTTTCTTTTATAGATTATGATTTTTCAACCGTTGATGAATATGCACGTGAAACTCCTGAATCTGAAACAAAATCCGAAGCAAGGTTGGCAAATTATTTGACTTCAGTATGGGACGATGATATATATAAATTACGCGCCATTTTCGTATGGATCACTGATAATATCTCATATGATTGCAATTTATTTTATTCGGGTAACTTTTAATCAAATTGATTATTGTATCTTTAAAGTACTGTATTATATCTAAAGTTCGTTTAACAAATTTAGGAAAATTATTGGATAAGTCTGCAAAAGATGTTTTAAAAACAAGAACTGCTGTATGCGCTGGATATGCTAAATTGTTTCATGAATTAGCAACTGAAGCTGGTTTGCATGTTTGGCAAATTGTGGGAAATGCAAAGGGTACTATCCTTTATATAAAATTTTCTATCTTACACAGTTGTAGTATTAACATATATATATATATATTTTTAGGTGCGGGTTTTCAAGTTGGTGATACTATTGATTCAAATGATCGTGCTTATGCTCACGCATGGAATGGTGTTTTATACAAAGGAGAATATCTCTTAATAGATTCTACTTGGGGTGCTGGTCATGTAAATGATAAAAAATTCAATAAAAAATTCCAACCCTTTTACTTCCTTACTTCTCCAGCAAAATTTATTTATTCCCATTTTCCTAAAAATTCAAGTCAACAATACTTGCAACCTACTATTACAAAAAAAGAATTTAATAATCAACCACATTATAAATGTGGTTTCTTCGATGAAGGCCTTAGATTTTTAAGATATTATGGTTCCGAAATAAATGCAATTGATGATAACATAATCTTAGATTTAGAGCAATCAATTGATGATGGTGGAATAAATAAAGTAACTGCCTTTTTAGAATGGAAAGGGCAAAAAATAGATGCATTTTCACAAAGATTGGCTATTCCGGGTCCCAATGGTGGAATTTTACATCGGCTAAGAATTGGTTGTCCTACCCGTGGGGAAGGAAAACTTCAATTATTTTACAGTAAAGAAGGTATAAAAGAGGTTTGTATTTTATATGTTAACGATTGTATTTTCCTTATTATTCCTTATTATTTAGGAATTAATTATTAAAATATTGATGTATTAAATAACAGTGCCCAGGCATCTGCAGTATACTAATAAAAAACTCCGGAACTGGCGCAAAATATAAGCAATTCGTATATCAATACGGCTCCTCACATTCATTTACAATAGTTAAACCTATCTATCAAACATTAGGTTACGCAAAAAGAACTCATTTTGAAGTAATATTATTCAATGTAAACTCCAATAAAAAAATTCCAAAAATTTTAGTATTTGGGCCTGGAATGGAAAAGCAAACTTTCCTTGAACCATTAATGGATAGGAATGATTCTGATAGATGTATTACCATGGCTTGTGATGTTATGATGAATTTTAAAGGAACTTGGAATTTGGCGGTAAAAAATGGTAATGAGTACAATTTTTTGGCATGCTATGAAGTTAAATAATACTAATATTGTACATGAAAGTGAGAAATATATTTTGGTGGATTTGGAGGTTTTTAAAGGTTGCAAAATTGGTACTTCTATTATTATATCCTTTTATCTATACGTTGGTCTTTATAATTCTTATTAGGTAGTTTAACTTGATATAGTTAAAAATTATAAATACTTCTATTTTTGTTTTATTAATTATTATATAAAAAATTAATTTTTATGGATACTATTACTTTAGTCACATTGAGTTAGATTACCAAGCCGGTAATTATATCGAGGTTAGACTGTAAATGATACATTTTTAACATGGTTTGGTAGTTTTAATTTTTTTAATGATTTAATGATATTGTATAATTAAAATTGTATATTTGGGCTATAAAAACTTAATAAATCGATTCCCATAACTGGCCGGGTCGAATTTTACAAAATTTTAAGTATCTTTACAGTCAGATCTCAATATAATCACTCTTGATATAGTTACAAATGAGTGCTAACCCACCTATAGTTGACAGTAGAATTATTGAATTACGGCATTACAGCATTTTACCAGATGGTAGAATTAATTACGGCATAGTACCTGATTGTCGTAAATATTATATGCCGTATTGCCATATTGCCATAATGCCGTAGTATCAAAGCAATTCTTGAATGTGTGCCAGGTTTGTGGCGCAGCAAAAATTCTTAGCTATCGCGACAAAATTGTCCCGCAGATCCTCGATTTGGATCTGCAAAATTTGGCCCGCATTACATAATTATTTACTAATTTCTGGCCGGAATTAACTTTTTACCTTTTTATTCCAAAAATAGGAATTTTCAAAGAAATAGACCCACGCGAAGGTAAAATTAGTCCATGAACAATTTTCAATTAATGGGCGTCTGTGATTTCATTAGTAAAATTTTGAGTAATTCCGCCAAAATTTTTGATCTTCGTTCTTAGCCAATCAAAATCGAGAATATGCCGAAAAAAATTATGTGCCAGGTTTTGTTGATTATTGTGCGTAACAAAATTTTTTAAAGTTCGTTAACAGGTAGTGTTTAGAATAAACTTAAAGACTGAATTATATAGTATAATCGTTCAAGGAAAACTTTTTGTTAGAGCGCTAAAGTGGCTCTGTATGTGATTTTTTGAGAAATATGCAATTTTTGACAAAACGAACGTTGCTTTCAACTTTACTGATCGTGTTACGTTACACTTTATTCTTGAAATATGATTTGTAGATGGGAGATCTGCGCCACAATGATCGACAAAACCTGGCGCAGAATTTTTCATACTTCAAGAATTGCTTAGATACTATGACATTACGGCACTACAGAATTACGGCAAATAATACGGCACGTATTGATTTGCCAAATTAATTCTACCGCCAACTATAGACCCACCTAGTATCGTCACCAAAATCAGGTACGTAATTAGTGCTTAAATGTATTTGCCGACATTAAACATTTAATAAATTTAATGTGAAATATATCATGATGATATTTTGATTAATACTACTGTATATGTAATAGAGTAATATGTTAAAAAATTTTTTTTTGAACTTTGTAATATTTTTAAAGATGAATAGTATACATTTTACACAATCTTGTTCATCCTGTTTAATTATGAAACCCATTGTTTTATTTCAAAATAATAAAACGGATTTTTTGAGTATATTTCATATAAATAAAAGCAAAAAGAAGCATAATAGTTGCAGAAAAAAGAAATAATATAAAATCAAAAGAGCTTGGATACATGGTTTATGAAAAAAACTTATAAGCATAGTACATAATGGATCTCAAGACTGTTGCAGATATTATTTGAATAGTTGCCGAATTAGAAAAGCATGGTGCAGATGAAGTTAATTTTCTTAGGAAGATGAGTACATCGTTTTTCTAGAAGTTTATTATTATATATATTTTGTTCTTTAAAAATTTCTAAACTTTAGGTACAATAAAATTCGCAAAATTCTCTTATTATGGCGATGAAGAAAAGTGGTTGATTATTGGGTCTAATTAATCATATACAAGTCAATTTAACGATCGACCTAATAATTCAGACAACATATATATGAGATGAGGAACTGAGTACTGAAGTTAGTGAATTCGAATTAGAAAACTTTAAAAAAATGTAAAAAAACTCTTTGATATATAAATTTTTTATTATTTATTAGTTACATTTAAATGAATAGTCATTAATATAATATCATTATTGTTTCAAATGTTTGATTATCTTAATTTTAATTCTATTTTTTAAAAAATTTAAATTTAAATTTAATAGTATAGAAAAGGTTTTTTGCTCATTTGAAATCTTTAATGTCATATACTATGTTTTGAATAAGTATAAAATTTGATTCAATAGTTTGAGGTTTTCTTTTTTGTTTCAAAAGATTATTGGTAGTTGTTCCATTTAAAACGGACTGGTAAATCAAAAGTTATTCAAGATTAGAAAAATGTAAAGTTCCCAAAATTAGCCTATATGTAATGCTTAGATCGAGTTTTAAATGAAGCTTACGTACCTGATTTTGGTGGTGATACTAGGTAGGTTACTTGCTTTCAAGTAAGGGTTTCCTAGTCCATTCCTCATATAATTAATTAAAGTGCGATAAGTCATCGATTGGAAGAGCTAATCAAGTAAATAATCAATAATATACTTAAAACCCCGAAATGTCCTTTTCCTTTGACAACGCTCATATAGTAAGTCAAATTAGCTGGAAATTCATGGAAATCTCGAGAATCGCTAAAGCGAGTAAAATTTTTGATATGTTTGGCATTTGTGTAGAAATAACCTTAATATTACTAAGAAATAATTTATGCAGTATACAGATTAATATATTAACTTTACCCGCTTTAATGCAATTTCATGCCGGTGCTAACTTCAGGCATGATGTTAACCTTTCAATCTTTTAAGATATTGTAACTTGTATAAAATAACATCCAAAAATCATACATAACTTTATAAAATTTGTACATATGTTCGCACATATCGATATGGGAATAGCAAATCACGATGATATGAATCATTAAGTTTTATGGCGTTTATGGTGTTGATATTTTATGCTAAAATTTAGAGTGTAGCTACAAACTAAAATAGAGGTCAGGTATAAAGATCCAAATTTTAAAATAAGGCTTTTAGGGTTCTGAACATTTGAAAAATGTGTATCAGATTGGTGGCGCAGACAAAAATTTTAATGT
This sequence comes from Cetraspora pellucida, assembly GCA_910591915.1. Taxonomy (NCBI): domain Eukaryota; kingdom Fungi; phylum Glomeromycota; class Glomeromycetes; order Diversisporales; family Gigasporaceae; genus Cetraspora; species Cetraspora pellucida. The sequence continues at coordinate 22,350 of CAJVQA010002013.1, forward strand.
TAGGGTTATGGTTAAGAGTTAGAGGGGTGGAGACAAGGGTAGGGTCGTGGCACAGTAAAAAAAATTGGTATGCCTTATGGCATGCCAAATTCTAGTTTTGATGTCATAGGCATGCCATGCTATACAATATAAATCAGAGTTCTCAGATTTTTCAGCAGCTAAAATAGTGATATTACGTCAACCACATATTTAAATCCAACCAAAATTGGTTTATTTTATTCTACATATCTATACAATGCAAAATAAAAAAAATTTTACTGAGTTTAGTTTGATTGTTCATGACATTGCTTGTGCTATTTTGGATGCCAGAAAAATCCAAGGACTCTGATATGGATAATATTTTAAAAAATATTGTAAACAGTGACTAATGGTATTATGTATATAGCATATATAGTATATGTATATATTTATTTTATAAGTTGACATGTTTAGTTAAAAATATTATATTTGAAAATATTCTAAATTTAAGTTTTAAAATTGTAAATTAATTTAATCTTTATTTTCAAAAAAAAATTTAATTATAATACTTATAAATATTAAATTTTTGTTTGTTTATTCTACTGGCATGCCCTTGGTCCTATGGCATGCCAAAGACCCTCACACCACGAACCCTACATAAGGGCACAGGCATGCCCACGTGGGCATGAAAATTTTTTATATACCTATATGGGCATTCGTTATGAGCGATTTTTGCAGAACGAACGTTTGTTTTGAATCTTGATCGTGTTACGTTGCACCTAATCTTGAAATCTGATTCGTAGATTATGAGAACTACGTCACCAACCTGGTACACATTTTCCGGTTACGTAATCAAATGGAATTGATTAAAATTTGATTTAGTAATAAAATAATGGGGAATTTACAGATAAGGACCAAAAATGAAAATAATTACAAATGAGGGCCCAAAATGAAAATAATTACAGATAGAGGCCCGATATTTGAAAATTAT
>CAJVQA010002014.1:0-23296 GCA_910591915.1 Cetraspora pellucida
TTTTGTACAAATAGTAGTAGCTGTATAGTTAGCAGTTTAATGGTTAGCCCTAACTGCAAGTGTTGGCTTTAGTCATAGCATATATACATGTAACTATTTAATTATTAATAAAGATATAAGCAAGGCCTCATCTTAATACTAAAAAATAATAATAATAATATATATATTACAATTAAAAAGTAATAGTTTTATCTTGGTCAATATTATTATAAACTGGATATAAAGAAATAAGACCAAAATTAGCAATAACTTAGTTATAACAATTAGTAAAGAGATCAGAAAAAAAATATTAATGATGAATAGATAGAATGAAAAATGAGAAAATAAATGTTTGAAAAAAATAAAGTTGACAAAATTATATACTTTACTTATATTTTATAAAAGCAGCTAAATATTTTTATAATTGCAAGTAGCATCTTTAATAAAATTATTTAGAATATAAATAAAAATTGAATACTGTTGTTAGGAAGAGTAACATAGCTGAAAGATAAAAGCATAAAATTAGAAAAAAATATAGAACTAAGTCTGTTTGTAAGAATTTTGATATAGAGTTTATAAATATGCTTAACAAGACTTATAGAACAAATAAGATTAAAATTATCATCAAAGAAGTTACATTAAAAAATAAGATAAATTTTACTATATTTTTATTGTTTAGAAATTTTATTTTCAAGAAATTATCAGTTAATAATTAGTAATATCAGAAATATATTTAAAACCTATATATTTGAGTTTTTATAACTAATGTCTATAGAACTATAGGTTTTGTTATTAGATAGCTAAGAGAAAATTTGAAAAAATTCTTTATTAGAAATAGAAGAATTAAGAGAGTAAAATTAGGTTGGATTAATATGAAGAAGTAGAAGGTAGTATTGTTGTTAAAAATTACTAAAGAGAGTTTAGTTAATAGGTTTAAGTGCAGTCTGTTATAAAAATATGATTAAATATATTTTTTAATAAGTAATAGATTAATAATAACTTTATTAGATAGTTTTATATTAAAAAAATGAACAGGTTAATGGTAACAATTAAAGATGCTATTAATAGCTTAAATAGAATGTATTATAAAAGTAATATATTTTTTATTAGTGATTTTATTGATTTGTTATTCGAATAGAAAAGAGTTCTCAAGATAACAAATATAAAAGAGTTATTTCCAAATAGAATAAACATGTTGAAGCTATAGTTGAATACAGAATAAGTTGGTAGAGATAAGTAGTTGAAGGCTACATTGTAATTATTTATTAATTTAAGAGATATTTTAATTAATATTAGAGATATCAGGATATTAAGTAAGTTTTTTAACAAGTTTAATAATATAATTCAGTTTTTTAAAAGATAGATATAATAGAGTGCTGTGAAGTAAACATTGGTAATTATAGTTACATTTGTAAGAGACTTTATTAAGTATAATATAAGTAGCAGAGTAGATAATAAAGTATTAAATTTTATACCAAGTTGTTTCAATGCTTTTATAAGTTTAGATATTAATAAAAGTTTTGTGCAATAAAAGTTGTTAAAATAGAGTATCTGCAAAAGAGTTCTAGTCCTCTGTAGACAAAGCCTTGTAATTAAAGATATAATAATTGACACTAGTATTTTTATATAAGGGTTTGCTATAAGCATGTAAAAATTTTTAGATAAAAGAAAAAATTAGATGGTTACTGAAAATAAAAATTTGACTACTATTGAGATTATAAAAAAGAAGAAATTGTATATTAAATTAGTTAGTTCAGATGTAGTTAATATGATTACTACTAGTATTGTTAAACCAAATAAAGTATTTATTATTAAAATAAGCTTCAATATTATATATATTAGTATTATTAAAAAAATTAATAAGTTTATATTTAAAAAAAAACTATAAATATTGTTCTATATATTGAAATAATCAAGAATAATAGGATGAATATGAAGCTAAAGAGGGTGTGGTAACTTATTGAAGTGGATAAGTAGTCATTCCTCTAAGTGCTAAGTTCAAAACCCACTAATGGCAAAATTTAGATAATTACTTATATAATATATAAACAGTATTACAGTGATGGTATTCTGTCAATCAGTTAGAATAGGATATCTGTAACTATAATTGTACCAGCATGACTAGCAGGTCTGAGACATCCATGTAACCTGTTACACAGAGAAATGCAACCCAGTACTAAGTAGTGCAAACCTAAAATAAGTTCTTGAGCTATATAAATCTATAAAACTAAGAAGCTGAAGCTTACTTGGAAATTTTGAGCAGAGAGATAACACAGATTTTCAATGATACTACTGTAAAGACTAGACCTAGGAAATAAATATTAATATGAAGTAATCAGACAGACAAGAACCTCAGATAAGAGGTACTACCAACTAGGCTACCAGATTTCAGACTAGAGAAAAAGAATATTAGGCCAGATTCAATATACCAAAAACAGGTCACAGTTCTTTTAGACTATCTGAATTGGGAGTCTGTAGTCAAAGCAAAAATATACTAAAAGTACTAAGGATATGCTGTGAATTAAGTGCTAGGATTTAGATAAACTCTGTAAAAATAGTTCTTGTTAGTGTTCTAAAAATGAGTAGATAGTTAACAACAGGATGCCTCTTGTGTCTTACTGGCAGGTAACATATTTTAAAATGTGTAATGGCCTAAAAACTAGTACAAAAAGGGTAGGTACTATATTGCTCAGATGGTATACTAGTTAGGTATATATAGAAGGTTAGTTGAAGTTACATTATGACAAGGCAGATGATTAGAGGGTTTAAATAAATAATCTCTTAGTTGGTTATAGGTACAGCATCTAGTGTAGAACCTTAGAAAAGATTATTTAAATAGGCAACTAAAAGTTGTATATATGACTAGTTGTACTCTTATCTTTGTAAAAATAGTTGTATTAACTAACTCAATAAAAGTCAATAAAGTATCATTACAAAGTATAGCCTTTAACAAAAAAAAAAAAAAAAGAGGCATGTTAAATCTAGTTAATTATTGTATTTTGAGTTTGGTTATAAATAGAAGTATCAGTTAATAAAAGATATACTATGATAATGTGAAACTTGATATTATTTTGAAAAAAATATTAAGTACTATAGTATATTTAAAATAAATATAAAATTTTACTCAAATCTTTACTATTCTATTAAATAAAAAGATATATAAAAAGTACTTTTCCTCTTTTCTGTTAATACTAAGTTTTTATACTTTAACTTAGAACCTTTTACCTTTATTTCTAACTTATAAAAGTAATATTCTTTCTTTAGAATAATTCTTACAAGTAAGATTGTTTTTTTTTTTTAAATATTAATGATGAGGCCATGCCTTTAACTTTATTAAAATTTAATTAAAGTTTTTACAAAGAAAAGTTTGCTTTTAAATTACATATAAAAAATAAAACCTCAAACATATAATCTGCAATCTAAACCTATAAAAGTGGCCAAGGCTCACCTAGATTTGGGTTTGAGTAATAATATAAGAGAAAGGAGTATAGTATTTAATCTATTGGATAGTCCAAAGATCAATTTTAGTAATAATTTGTGGTATTGAAATGGAAGGTGAGAGTAGACTAGAAGAATAACTATAAGTTAAATTAGTAGAGAGTATTGTCTAGAACTGTGCAGAACATGAAATATAGTATAGGATTCATATTTGTTTATATATTTGTTGGTTTAAGTAAAAAAAAATTTGATAGAAAAAGTAGTAGCAGTATAGTAAAAAATAGAAGCATTGTGAGTAGTAGAAATAAGATCAATAGAAACTAAACCAGATAGAGTAAAAATAAGGAAAAGTATATATGAAGAGTTATACAGTTTGAAACTATTAAGTGTAAGAATTTAAGAATATAAATCAGAAACACAATTGGCAGGCATATTAAGATTAGTTATATTTAAAATACTATTAAGAGAATTAGAAATTAAGTGATATATTGTTTGGGTTGATGGGCAGATGACCAATAGAGTAAAGAGCTAGTCTGGTTGCATTAATAACAGAAGGAAGAAAATAAAGAATTATGTTTATGAAAAGTATAAGGAACAGAATATTTATCTGTAAAGATTTTAACTCAAAAAGTTTTCAGAGTAAATAAGTAAAAGCTGTGAGTAAAGTTAGAAATTTTTTGATTGTTGTTGATATAAAGCTATATAGCTTTTCAGTTAATATTAAATACAATAATAGACCATTGTTAAAAATGATATTGAGATGTTCAAAGTGTTATAATATAGGCTTGGCATATAGTTCAAATAAAACATCAGATAGGAATTTCAATAGGAAATTTATCAATAAAAGGAGTATAATTGAGGTTATAAGGATTATTAGTTAAAAATGTTAGGTAAGGTAATATTTAGTGATTACAAGCAATTTGATCAGCAAGATTGTTAAATAGATCATCTTAGTGTACAGTAACTTTATGAAAAGTAAGTTGAATTTCATAAGACTTAATAAAGTTAATAAGTGTTTGCCAGATGGAGTAATATAGAATATGAGTATAAGAAAGAGTAGATACTAATTGGCAGATATTATAATATTTAGAGATTACTGATGTAAGTTAGTGAATATGTAAACAGAGCAATGTCTAGGAGTAATAATAATTGCTAAGAGAATAGCAAGAATTTCAGCTTTGAAGAAGCATAGCCATAGTTTAACTTGTATCTGAAATGAGTTAATAGTTGTAGAGTTATTAACTTAAACCTAACATATGCCCATAAAGCATTGTGAGGTACCAAGATTAATAACAGAACTATCAGTATAAAATGAAATAAATGATAAATTGTGATTTGAGTTAGCAATAGTCTAAAGATTATTAACAAGTTGGCATGTTTCAAAAATAGAAAATAGTTGTTATAAATTAATTGTGAATGAAGAAGAAGGTGAAATATGTAAAAAATGCAAAAAGCAACAGAATATGAAATATCAAGAAAGCTTGCATGAAGGTTGAGAGTTTTGTCAGAATTGATGTAACAAAGCAGTTTAGTAGCCAAGTTAGTAGGAATGAAAATAGTACATTTGTTAGCAATTATATTTGAATTAAGATGGCATCCAGTACATAATGTGGTAGTAGAGAGAGGAGTAGAATAAAGATTAGAAAACTAAGACTAGAATGAGCAGTGCTAGTAGTTGATAAGATTAAGACCAGTAGGTGTATTATGTCTTCTGATCTTGTCAATAATTATTTGGTTATCAAGAACAGTAAGTAACCAAGGTTTAGGTTGAAAGTGAAATAGCCAGTAGAGTAGCAAAAGTAGTTTATGGAAGATAAATTATAATAATCATATAGAGTGCATTAATAGGAGTAACTTGTAGTAATGTCCTCAAAGGTAGTAAACCATTGTGGTATAATATCTTTTGGAATTTGTTAAGTCTAGATAAAATGTATTGCCAATACAAAAGACATGAGTTGTCATGAGTAGTAAGTTGGTCCAAAAAAAGAAGTTTATAATATCTAAGTTGTTTTTTGAAAATGGAATATTTTGGATAAGACAAAAGAAAAGATTTAAGAGATATAGTTCTATTATTTAGAGTATATAGAATGTTATAGATTAGGCTAGTTAAAAAAGTCTAACCTATATGTTTGATAAGTTGTATTATTTTGAAGTTTTTGGTTAATCAATTGAATTCATCAATGATTGGCTTAGGATGAAAAAAATATTAATAGAAGACTAGAAATTGTTTTGAAGTTGTTGAATATGTATATAAGTAGATGTGCCTAGTAAGTTAAGATTGTTAAGCTATTTGAAAAGATTAGGAATATAGTGTTGTAGTTAAATATTCCAAAAATGTTTAATGTTGTAGATTTGAGAATATAATAGAGTACTAGATGTTATTGTACAGCAAAGTTTAGCTTTAAGCTTAACAAGACCAATGTGTTGAGTAAAAATTTTGTTACAAGTAGGTTGGTTAATAACAATATTATATAAGCAGTATTTAATAATAGAGATGATAACTGTATTAATAATATAGCAGGCATGTAAATCAGTTATATATTTTATTTTTGCAATTTTGATAAGTTGGAAGGATTCAGAGATAATTAATATTGTTTGTTTAGATTGCCTATTATCTAAAATAAATCAGCATTCTAAAAATTTGAAGAGTTGTTTTAAAGAATAAAGTGGAAGTAGATGATTATTATAAGAGATAGGAGTATAGTAAGATGGAAGGTTATTAGTAACCAGAATGGATTTTGAGAGATTAACTTGGATGTTTGCTATAGCATAAAATAATTCAGCTATAGATAGTATATAGGATACTCAGTTTGTGAGAAAGCAACCCAAAGAGTATTGTCTATATATATTAGAATAGAACATTGTTTTTGTAATGAATTAGTTGTTTGAAGTTTTAGATTGGTAGTCCAAGTAGATTGTAGAGTATATCTAGGAACTTTTGAGTATATATATGAAATAAGTAAATTATAATAAATTCACTATAATAAAGATGTAATTGTTTTATCTTGGTCAATACCATTGTGAACTAGGTAAGAGAAAGTTAGACCAAGATTGGTAATAACTTGGTTGTGATGATCAGTAAGAAGATCAGTAAGAATGTTAATAATAAATAAAGAAAATGAGAGACAAAAGAGTGAATGTTTAAAAAGAACAAAGTTTACAGAATCATATGCTTTGCTCATATCTTATAAAAGTAACCAAATGTCTTAGTGATTACAGGTAGCATCTTCAATAAGATTATTGAGAATATGAATAGAAATTGGAGTACTATTATTGGGGAATGCAATATAGTTAAAAGGTAAAAGAATAAGGTTTGAAGAAAATACAGAACTAATTTAGTTTGTAAGAATTTTTATGTAGAGTTTGCAGATGAGTTCAATCAGACTGATAGGTCATGTGAGATTAAGGTCAATATCAAAGATGCTGCATTTAGAAATAGAATAAATTCTATTATGTTTTTATTGTTTAGGAATTCTGTTGTCAAGAAGATAATGATTAAAGAGAACTGTAATATCAGAAATGCATTAGGGACTAATATATTTAAGCATTTTATAACTAATGCCTATAGGACCACAGTCTTTGTAATTTGGTAGTTGTGAGGGTTTGGAGAAGTTCTTTATTAATAATAGGAGTGCTAAGTGAATGATACCAATTTGGATTGATATGAGGAAGTAGAAGGTATTGTTGTTTCCAAAAATTATTAAAGAAGATTTCATTAATAGGTCTAAGTGCAGTCCAATCATGAAAATAAGATTGAACATATTGTTTAATAAATGATGGATCTGTAATAAGTTGGTTTGATAGTTTTATATTTGAAAGAAGAACCAGTTGATGATAGTAATTAAGGATGCTATTAATAGTCTGAGTAGATGTGTTGTAAAAATAACACATCTTTTGTCAGTAGCTTTATTAATTTGTTGTCAAGATAAAAGAGAGTTTTCAAAATAACAGATATGGTAAAGTTGTTTCCAAATAGATAGGTATGTTGAAGCCATAGTTGAATACAAGAGGGGTTAGTGAAGGTGAGTAATTGAAGGTCACATTGTGACTGTTTATTAATTTGGGAGATGTTTTGATTAATACTTGAGATGTTAAAAGATTGGGCAAGTTTTTTAACAAGTTTAATAATATGTCTGAGTTTTTTAAAAAAGAAATGTAATGAATACTATAGGATGAGTATTGGTAATTGTAACTTTGTTTGTAAGAGATTTTGTTAGAGATTGTATAAGTAGCAGTATAAATAAGAGCATTGAATTTTGTGCTAAGTAGTTTTAATACTTTCATCAATAGTACTGTTAATAGAAGTTTGTGTAGTGAAAGTTGTTGAGTTAAAGTATTAGCAAAAGAGTTTCAGTCTTCTATAGTTATTATTTTATAATTGAATATATGATGACTAATCCTAGTATGATTCCATAAGGGTTTACTGTAGACATGTAAGAATGTCCAGATGGAGGTAAGAATCAAGTGATTATTTGAAATAAAGGTTTGACTATTGTCAAGACTATAAGAAAGAAGAAACTGTATATTAAATTGATCAGTTTAAATGTAGTCAATGTGACTACTGCTAGTATTGTTAGATCAAGTAAAGTATTTGTTATTAAAATGAGCTCCAATATTATACATATTGGAATAATTAAAAAAGTTGATAAGTTTATATTTAAAAGAAGAACTGTAAATATGATCCTGTGTATTAAAATCACAAGAATAATAAGATGAAGGTGGAGTTGAAAAGCTTGTTGAATCCAGTTGATTACTGTGTTTTGGATTTGGTTGCAAATAGTTATATTAGTAGATAAGAGATATACTGAGATAATATGAAGTTTGACATTGTTTCAAAAGAAAATATAAAGTACAATAGCTTCTCTTGTATGAGTATAAACACTGGGAATGTGAGGTTTAAGATGATTATAAATCATAATTGTTATCCTTTCTACAAAATTAATAAAGTTAGACTAGTAATAGGTAAAAAAGTTGTTGCAAAAAAAAAGATTAGTTTTGTTAAAAATTTTTGTTTCAGTAATGTTGGCAATAGATATGTTATTATTAAGACAATAATCTTGCTAAGTTTCTCTTTTTGTTGAATTATTAAAGTCTCTAACATTATGTATAGCAATAATTAGGTTAAGATGATGAGAACTTGAGTTTGAAGAATGTAAAGTAGAGTTTTAGTCAATAGGAGTTGAGTAATGATTATTAGAAAAGAAGTTAGATAAAATAAGAGTAGAGCTATAAGAATTGGATTTAAAAAGAAGGTTATAGAATAGTGGAAGAAAGTATGGAGCAATAATTATATAATCTGACAGAAGAGTATCATTAGAAAGATATATGTGGGTTTTATTGTAAAATAAATTAATAGAAAATATAATACTAGATACAGTTTTGTTGTTATTGTATTTGTCAATATGTTGAATTAAGATTTGAATAGTTTGACCATGAGAAGAAGTAGTAAATGTAGTAAAGAAAGAATTTGTTAAAGTATATATGAAGATCATAAGAGATTAAAGATGTTATAAATGATCTTTTAAAATTGTCTTCTACAAAGACTATCATTGTATGCTTGGCTCTCACAGCTGTGCAAGGTACCATAGTCTGTTCTGTATATTGGGTCTGACTATCATTAACTTGACCTTCTACATATACAAGTAAAATGATTACTGTGTATCTATTTAATAAAAGTTAATCTATAAATTGTTATTATCTTAAACTGTTTGTTTGCTGCTATGTAGTATGTAAACTACTATATTTTTATTTTATATATATTTGCAATAGTTAATTATTGTACCAAGTGATCTTATTACTTGGTTGTATTATTCCAAGAAGGTTGCAACCTTGTAGCATTATAATTAAGTTTTTTAATATATAAAATAAGTTGTATTATATTTATATTTTATTTAAAATAATTAATAACTTATTTACACTTATATTATATAGCTTATTGTATATAGTATTAGCAGATAAGTAGATATTAATTGATGTACTTCTTTCTATATCAGCTTAGGTTTTGTCAAAATTTGATTTATTATTGTTTATAATATTAATAACTTTTTTGTTCTTATTAAAATTGCATATAAACTTAAACATCTATAAGAACTTTTTATATTAGTTTTAAATGTAGTAGTAGTTAAAATAAATAATTAGATATATTGTTAATAGTAAAATTTTATTAAAGTTTGTTAACCTTATTTTAATTATATAATAAATATAATAATTTTTGTAATTTAAATTTGTTTTTTTTAAAAGTTTTAAATATTTCTTTATTTATTTTAAAAAGATTTAATTTAATTTAGTTATTATCTATTTTAAATAATCTAATTAAGGCTTCTATACTAGTTACTATACTTAGAATTTATCTATGGGTTCTTTATTTAAATACTCTAGTTCTCATATTCATTTCTTACTTAACAACTGCAGATTAATTACAAATATGACATGGTTACTAAGTTATGTTTAACTTTATACTAAATCTACTAGAACCTTTTGTATCTTATACTTATAGCTAACTTGGTACTGCTTTAGTCTAAACTATTGCTTACAATTAAGACTAATTATTAAACTACTATATTTTTATAAAGTTCACTAAGACCCTAATATCTTTCTTTTCTAACATCTTTCTTTTATTCTGAACCTACAAGACTTCTTAAATTACTAATTCAAATAACCTAATATAGTATCCTAAAATTCTTTTTCTTTGACAATTTCTAATGATTTAGTTAGTATATACTTCTCTATATATGTTATTATTCAATCCATTCTAACTGTTCCATCTAAGACTTCTAATTGTCCAATAGTACCATTGAAAATTTATGCTATCTCTTTATTTAGAATTTCTAAATAGATTTTCATACTCTGGTTTCTTAGTATTATATACTGTATCTAGTAATCTTATTATGGATTTGTACCAAAGTCTTATGTAATACTAGTTATTAATATTCCTTTATATACATATAATAGTTACATTTTGCATAGATCCCTAAGCTTCCATTCAAGATGATGTCTCTAAGATTACAGATTATCTATTTTATTCAACTAATCAATAAGACACAGTTATCATAACACAGTTATAATTTCTAAATTTCACTGTCTATAGCATTTGAATATTAGACCTGTCACTTAGAGGTTGACAACCTGTCTACTTCACTAAATTACTAAAATGCATCCACTAGTAAAAGATCTGAACATACAAATTCATCCTTATTCAATTCAAATTTTATTATATATTAAGGTTTTTCATTATAATAATCAATATAACAAGTAATTGTTTTTTCTTTTTTTCCATACATTGTCTCTATAACATAGTTATTAGGAATTGAATGCTCTAGTATAAGCACAGTAAGACTTAGGTGGATAAATACTTCTTTGATGATATAATATTGAAAGCTTCTTCGTGGTGACTTCCACTTAATTGTAGGATCCATAGGATTACTTGAATTTTCTTCGTCAATTTCTTTCATTTTATGTAACAATTAATTTTTTTTTTAGAAAAAATTCAATTTATATTTATTTTATTACATAGTGTAGTATATCATAATTTAAATCAGAATATATTTCACAATTACGCAACAATGACTCTAACTCATATTGATACATAATGTCAATTAAATTGACTCACTGTTGGTAGTCAAAATTTTCAAATTTTGGTGTATTTCACAAATGCGCCATAATGGGCATATTACTATACGTACGTACCCGAATTCAGTCAAAAGTCAAGCATAATTTATTATGGTAGCTGATGCTGAAATTTTGATTTAAAAAATCCTATCCAATCAGATACGTTAATTTGAATTTCAGCACCAGTTGCCACATTTATGAACTTAAGTTGACCAACTTGTTAGTTGACTTGAATCGAGTCTTAATTAAATCTCATTGGTCAAATTTAATCAATGATTAGTGAAGATTGTCTTGCGTTGTGATTGGTTTGTTTAATTCGGAGAAGATAACTAACCAAAAGAAGGATGATATATTCAACTTTGAACGATGAGAAAGATGGAAATGCTCTAGTTTCTGGATAACACAGATACTACACTACTACATAGCACTAAATATTAACTAAACTACTCTAACCGAACCTAATAATCGTAAGGTTATGATTGAGGAGTGGAGCTCTAGACTTCGTCACGGGTATCTTAATACAGAATCACGGAATTTGGTCATTAATTTCTATCATTACTACAGATTTTACTTATCAGTAAGTCGACACTTTATAATGTTGAACTCCAACTGAGTTGTTATTTATTTCAGTGCGAATAGCATCATTTTAATACTTATTTACATTACTACGGTACAAGTTGAGCTTATTCGATAAGGCGACTAAGGATATTAAGAGTGAGAAGTGGCATAAATTGCATTTAATGCACCATGCTAACTAATTTTGCCTAGATTCGGTCTGAGCCACCCAGCATCGATGTATCCTACGTCCGTGCTAATTAATTATGAGAGTAAGTAACGACAAAAGCGATAACCGTATTATGCGAACTAAAAGACTACTATTATAGTTTCTTTAATGATTTTTAAAGCAAATGTCCTTTATCGTAGTTAAATTGTACAGCGTGATTAGCATGCGGATAATAATCGGTATTCAAAAATTTCAAAGCAATGCATATGATCCAGACAGTAGTATATTAAACTGACCACAGACGAACAAATAGAGTAGAACTTAACATCGAAAATCAATATAAAAGCCAATAAAAATAGTATTTATTTAACAAATTTGATAGTAGCTCATATATATGATATAGAAAGGAAAGGTTACAAAATCAAAGATATCAATAAAACATTTACAATGTTAAAATGTAAACAGATAAAAAAAAAAAAAAAGGACATATCATTCACTACTTTCATTATATATTCTAACCTCGAGTGTTATGCAAATTTTGAATTGAAAATATATTTTCTTCATTCTGACTACTTTATTCCTCCTGTGGATGTCCTGCTTCAGTGGTAACATCATTGCTGCATTTATCTGAATTATTTAAATTATCTAAATTACTTAAATAATTGGAATAACCTGAATCATCTGAATTGTTAGGACTATTAATCTTTGCAACTATTACAGTTTGCTCTTTATAAAAGTCACCGTTACCGATATTGATACCCCCACCAACCAACGTAAATTTTATACAAAGCTTGTATTCTATTTGAATATATGTACCGCAATAGCTTATATTTAAATTTTCTGGAACTTTTAGAGTAAGTTTCTGTTCAAGGTTACTATTTGAAATCCTTTGTGGCTCTTCGAAAAATCGGCAACATCTTTTTTCAGTTTTAACTGATTCATCACAATTTTCAAAAGTGTACGTTGTAATTTCTTTCAAAGATATTTCTATCCTTACAATTTTAACTTTAGTTTCAAGAAAAGTAACTTGAATAGGAACGGAAATTACAGTCCCAAGCCCGAAATATTCAGGAATTTGGAATGAATATTCAAGCAGTTCATCATTAGAAACCATGTGTTTACCTTCAACATTTTTATAAAGAGTGGTAAAATAAGGTAATACTTGACTTAAAGGACAAAATATTTCGCAAGATTCTTTTTGCGGTGTATTAAAAAATCCACTATTCTGTTCAGAAATAGTCACTCTGAAGACGTAATATATTTTTCCATTTACATTTTTTTCTCTGTCAGCGATTAAGAAAGAACTAGACAAATTTGAATTTAAAGGAAATTCGAAATCATAAAACTCTAAAAGTTCCTTTCTTTCAATAGGAAATTTTATAGATTTTTCTGTTAATTTATAAGAACCAGAATAATTGTTTTTTATTCTTCCACTAAATGGAACATGATGTGTTTCTTCCAATCCTTTAAGTGTGAATTCGATTAAACTCACATTAATTTTTCTACCAAAATTTAATCTTCCTTTCAAGTAGCTCCTTGATAACCCTAGTTCTCCCCGTTGAAATGTTGTAGCATCATCTACGAATTCAAAGGTTAGATTTTGAGGAGGATTTTTGTATATAATTTCTGAAAAATTGTCGGTACGTCCACTGTTGTAAACCATTTCTTACATAAATTTTAAAAAATGTATAAAAGTTATATTATGACGGAGAGCTATATTATGATGACTATATATATAAATTTATATTTGAAGAGTTCCCATGAAATTGAGTTATCTTAACAGGTCTCCAACAAGAAGTTTATATATGTAAATGTCGTGACTTGAGTCAACACATTCTCGGAGTTGTAACTTTGACAGAATTGTGTACCAGGCTATTAAACTCCTGAAATTTGATTTTTATTGCATGCGTTAAGTAATTTTAGGCAAGTACGGGTGTCAAAGTTGTGGGTACCAACTTCAAATATGACCCAAGTTGTTATTGAAAACAACATATCTGCTATAATAGATATAACATCAAAATTTTAAATAGTTTGCGAACCCTTTTTTTCTTTCAATGAAACTTAATAATCAGATTTAGTTTCTTGGCGCATAATTTCTATAAAAGAGATCGGCTAAAAAGATGCGAGTTTGGACTTTTGGATTTCGGGTCAAATTATTTGGCAGGTTCGATTAATTCTATAAAAGGGGGATTGGTTCAAGCCGTGTCTGGTCATTAGTTACTTTTTTGACGCATTCAGGTTGAGTGAATCAAGAATACAATTTATGCAATATGTAGATCAATATGAAACTTTAGTAACGAGTTCAAATTTGCATATTATGTAAAATCGAAATTTTAAATTTCCTGTTAAAAACCCGAAATATTTTATTCAGAAAATACTACACCATATCTTTTAGACTTGAGGAAAGGCGTTTTATGAGTTATGACAATTAAGAACAATCCTGTACCACGCTTGTTCAACAACCGGAAATATTAATGATGCCATTTCTTTGTTTAATTAACCTTATCATCATACGTATTTAGTAAATCTGGTTCTCAGGCCTTATTACTGATATATTAGTAATTATTGTCATTACATTTAATTCTTAGTATTTGAGGAAATATATGAATTCGTAGAAGAGAATAGCAGACATTCGAAAAATAGGTAGAATAAATGATAATTAGAATTTTCTCATTATAAAATCGCATTCTCCCGTTTAATAAAGACGAATACAAATTTCGAACTTGGTGTCTGCTCTAGAAATTATCATCAATTATAATCATAATCCCATGACTTTAGAATTCGAAAACTCGTGACGTAACCTGGAGCTCTAAATCTAACACTAATGATTCCTAATTGTACACTACTAAGGAAGTTTATTCACGCACAATCGAGATTTCCAATGATAGGGTAGAGAAGTTTGGTTTTGGTAATATTTATTATCAATGTGTTATCATTATCCCATACCTACGTACTCCGAAAATCTGTTTTCCTTTTTTTTCAACGTACTGTACGTACGTACATGCATAGCATACATACACATTATGTGGATCTGAAAAAACTCAACATAATAAGTGTTGAAGATAATAACCATAGTCAAAACAATTGTCATGTATATTTTATGTACTTCAGACATTTTGACATTGGTTACATAATTTTACTAATAAAAGCTCATGAAAACGCCCTTTTATCAATGCCATTAAAGTCTTATAGTAGTGATTATGTACTGTTTAGACCATGCTGAACGTTTTTTGTGTGTAGTACATACATACGCATATATCTTTATCTAACATTTAGGCGTCACAGTTGTAATAATAATAAATATGCGTGCGCACGCATATATGCAAGTACGTGTACGTACATACGTATAGTACTGTGAAGAAATTCCGGATTAAGAAACAATGAGATTTCATGATCGTGTGAAAAAGGAATAAATCGAAATTAAAGTAAAGTTTTTAACTATGTTGATAGACACCAGTTTAAAGCAAAAATACTCAACATGAAGTTTCGCTCACAGTTTTTATTTAATTTAAGAATACTTATACATTCCGAATGGAATTTAAAATCTTAATTGTCTTGACATAAAGTATTCAATTCGAATTCTCTCGTATTGATGCCGCTAAAAAAAGACCAAAAATTTTTTTCTTTTTTATGTTTCACTGCACAGGATACATGCTAATCAGATTCTAAAATACATATCCGATGTTGTAATAATGATTATTAAAATATTGACTTCAAAACAATGAAAGCATATTATTCTTCGGATCTTCGAAGCCGTACTCCGTGAACGTTAAATCTGAAATCCAGGAATTACCGGTTTTCGTTCATCGATACCTACAAATGTCTAAATTATAATAAAGCCTTGTTTCCTATTAATTATGATTGTTTCTATATTCGTACTTCTTTCATGTGATAATAAGCATTGGTTGGGATTTATATAAAATTTTTTTTTCTTAAAATTTCTTGCGATCATAATTTTATATATATTTCTGCTTCAATAAATTTATTTGAAAATTAGTTCCACTTTATCCAATTCATCTTCATAATGATCGAACATAGTGAACCTTTAAACTTTTCTCTTGAAATTAATCACCCAATCACCATGACAAATGATACTAATTCTTCTGATACATTGGATGGTAATGTCGCCTGGATTTTGATCGCTGCATGCTTCACTTGGCTAATGACACCAGGTATTGGCCTGTTTTACAGCGGCCTTGCTCGGAGAAAAAACGCCTTGTCTTTAATTATGTTATGTTTTTTAACCATCCCAATCGTATCCACTCAGGTTATTCATTTTATCATATTTTATTCTTTATTTATTAGTAAAATTGAAATCTTTATTAACATGTATTATAAAATTATTTTTAGTGGTTTATTTGGGGTTATAGTTTAGCATTTAGCAGAAATGCTAGTCCCTACGTCGGTAGTTTCCAAAATATTTTCTTTTCCAATCTCGATTGGGACTCTGGTCCAACAAACTCAAGTCGAAATATTCCTGAATTTTTATTTGCTTTCTATGAATGCATGTTTGCAATTCTGGCTTCGGCCATTATCATTGGTGGTGCTGCTGAGCGTATTCGAATATTTCCTACCATCATGTTTACCTTCTTTTGGTCTACTTTGGTTTATGATGTCATCGCCTCGTGGTGTTGGTCCACAAATGGTTGGTTTGCAGAATGGGGTACCCTTGATTATGCAGGTGGCTTACCAGTACATATATCATCTGGTACAGCCGCCCTTGTGTTCTGTTTGATTGTAGGTAGACGTCTCGAAAACAATGGATTGAGGTCCCATAGAGTTATTGATGTAGTTCCCCATAACATTATTAATGTAGTTATTGGAACTGTATTTTTATGGTTTGGTTGGTTTGGTTTTAATGGTGGCTCTGCTTTGGCTGCCAATAAACGTTCTATAATGGCCTGTATAGTTACAAACCTTTCCGCTTCATTAGGTGGACTAACTTGGATGTTTATTGATTTTTGGCGCAATGAAAATTTATATGCTGTTAGCTTTTGTAGTGGTGCTATTTCAGGATTAGTCACTATAACTTCTGGTGCTGGTTATGTTTCTCCTTTGTCTGCTGTAGTTTTCGGTATAGTTGGGGGTTCTGTCTGTAATTGTGTTGCTAGACTTAAATTTGCACTTAATGTTGATGATTCTATGGATGTCTTTGCCATTCATTGTGTCGGTGGTCTTCTTGGAAATATTTTGACTGGTATCTTTGCAGATAAGAATATTGCTTCACTTAGTGGTGAAATCATACTTGGTGGTGCTTTAATAAATGGGAATTATTATCAAATTTGGATACAATTAAAAACATCTCTTATAGGAATAGTATATTCTTTCTTAGTTACGATCGTTATTCTATATTTTATTGAATACCTTTTACGTTGTAGATTAAGATTAAACCCAGCAGGAGAATTAGATGGTACAGATTTAACTGAGCACGGTGAATCTGCTTATTGTTTTGCTGATTCACCTGAAGAAAATTTTGTTAGGATTAATTAATAAAAGGAGTTTAATATGTTTATTTATTTTTGTCTTATAAATCTCAACTAACATATCATAGAAATTTTTCTATTCAGTGTTGTTTTATCTTATTTATAAACTATCTGTATAAAATTTGAAAATTAATAATTTGAGTAATGGTTCATATTACATATTAGAATGCTGATAAAATAATGTATAGTTATTGGATGCGTAGCATCCAATAACTATACATTATCATTCATTGGGGATCATTTATTGGGATCGAGTATATATGCATCTCGCTTATTAGCCTTTGAGCGGTACTCGTATTAAAATAGATCAATACAAAAAAAGTTTAAAATGAAATTAGAAACTTAAACTGTCACTATTTCTCAAGAACTCAACGATTCAACTTTATTTTTGTCATATGATTGTATAAGATTCCAGCCCTATAAAACTTTTATTATTAATATGTTCACTGGCATATGGGCTGCCGTCAATAGGAATCAAGCATATTTACATTTTAATACCTTAAATTTCGCCACTCATATCTCGATGAATTAGAAGCTGTTCTTATGAATGAATAGTCAAGTGAAAGCTTAAGACCTAAACTTTCTTTTGACTATTTAATCATGAGAATAACTTCGAAATTCATCAAGATATAAGTATCGAAATTTAGGCATTAAAGTGTCAATCATATGACCTTTAGTCATTTAATTATAAGGTAGATGTGCGACGCTGTCACGCGAAACCAGGAACGGAAGGTAGGAATCCGCGGTTTGGTATGATGCTATATTAAGAAATAATTTTACCCAGAACGATTGCCTCATTAATTAGCTGTATATACAGTATTAATACTATTACGTATTTTTGGTAATTACGCCATTTAACAAATTCGTAAATCGATAATTGTACGAATTGTTTAAAAATAGAAAATGTAAATAAATATTAGAAATTTCGGCTGTGTAGATGTGACTGAAGTTGATATCTAGCGGAGTTGTAACCAGTGTTTAAAATTAATATGTGGAAGGGGCAGAACGGCAAAAATATTATTCCTGATGGATTAACAGTACCAAGCTTGATGGAGTTAAAAAAAATTTATTTGAGCACTGTTCTTGATATGGTTCTAAAAACAAATCTAATGTTGTTAGTCGAAATTGTTTTGCTAATGTCAAAATTTGTCTAAATGTCTAAATGTTTAAATTAAATTGTATTTATTTTTTAATAGTAATTTTTAAAAAAATAATGTCAAAATTGTCTAAATTCAATTGTGTAAATGTCTAAATGTCAAAATAATTTCGACTAACAATACAAAACAGTTCCCAATCTTAACTTTGTTTCATATACTTTCGCTATAGTAGTGCATTATTTTAGAGGCCCTATTTTTTTAGAGCTCTATCAGGAATGGTATATAAATCGATTTTTTTTTCCTACCTTATCAGGAACAGCACCGACAATCCATCAGGAATGGTATTTTTGTGGCAGAATTCATACTAAAAGATTTTTTATACCTTAAAGAATAATATTGTGTGTGCTTGGTAGTTTTTAAGATCATGGTTGGAATGTGCAGAATAAAACTTTTAAATTATTATGTTATTGATATTGTAATGTGACAGATATTAGTTAATATATTATATAATTAAAAAATTAATTAATTAGATTATGTTGGATAATTAGATTATATTATGTGGAATTATATAACTGTGCAAAAATAGAAAATTTATATATATGAAGCTATTTGTTTTTGCATATATTTAATGTGTGATTAGCATGCCAAGATATATTAGTTATGTGGGGCTTGCTCAGAATTTTAATACTGAATTTTAGATGCTGGGTGGAATTTCGGTTGAGTTGCATTTGATTGAAATTAATTTATAAAATTAATCATTTACATGTGTTTGTTAGTAACTTCAGTCAACTGAAATTGTGACTTACGACAATACTTTATGAAAAAATTTAATTTAATTATTTATGCAATGTTGGGTTACTGGAAAAATTGATGAAATTAAACGTGTAATTTTGTCGTATTGGCTAATTTTATGAATTACTTAAGAAATTATTTGTATGATTAACTGTGTGATGATTTGATTAGCATCACGGCTATAGATGCAGAAATATGATCGGTGATGTAACTTTTTTTATGTCCCGATGGTCGTAACTTAAGATATGAATGATGCGTCAAAAGGTCTTAACTTAAATGTGTCGTAATAGTATGCATGTGTCGTAACATTTTGCATGTGTTGTAACATTTGACATCTGTCGCAATATTTGGCATGTGCCGTAGCATTTAGCACATAGCAATATGAATGTGTATTGTAACATTTAATACGTGTTGGAAAGAAAAAATAAATCTAAAGACTAATTAATAGTTTTTTTTTAATGAAAATAAAATAGAAATACTTTTATTTTCATACAGTATATTTTATTATCATAAATGAAATTCATGCCATTAAAATGAAAGTTTGCAATTAGCTAGCCTGAAATTTATTACATTTTTTTAAAATAAATTTATATCTTTTGCTATTGAATTAATAATTATTTAATCTATAATTTGGTATTTAAAACAATATCAACAAGATCCTCTGGATCAAAGTTCATATTGATGTCATCTTTAACACTAGTATTCACAGCATTAATAGATAATTCAAATGATAGTGTTTCTTTTTCTTGAAATACTAGATTCCAAAGATTTACAATGTCATCTAAAATTAAACTATTCTGGGTTAATAAACCTAGGTCTTCATTAAATATATCACAATTTTTACTTGTTTCTTTCTCATTTACAATATAATTGTCAAGACTATCATTAATATAATCATCAATTGTTACAAATCTTATTATTTTACATAACTCTAATTCAGTCAACTTACAATTGAAATAAATAAACTAATTTCATATATTTGTCAGATTATATAATCTGATCTTAGACATTGTTTCAAACTTGTTAACTCTTAGACATGTATGTTTATTACTAATAAACCACTTAAGAATTAAAAAATTTCTCTCGCAATTTGTTTGTGATGACAAAATGCTAAAAAGTCTTAGAACAAGTTCAGAAAGATGATATGATCGATTTTTAATAGAACTCCACCACAACTGAGAAGTATCCAATTCTTGGATATAAGGAAGGTCAAATGGTGTTTTTTTGGTATTAAAATAACAGAATTGTGAAATAAGTTCTTTATATTCTTGTTCAGAATATCCTAATTCTTTCTACAATTTAAATACTGTTATAGTGACATTATGGAATGTTTCATTTTGCAGACCTGATCCTATAAAAAAAAAAAATTTAAAAAATAAATTAAAAGAAAAATAAAATAATAATAAATTAAAATACTAAAATTTGTACTATGATAGAGTAGATGAAAGTAGTAATAAAAAAGATATAAAGGATGCTAAAATTCTATATAGTATTGATTAAAGATTTGAATAGCAGCAGGTTTAAATTGATTGAATTCAGAAATCCAATATATTGCAACAGTCAACTTTATTAGATATATATAATAGTCAGCTAAAGTTGCTGTACTAGATTCTAAAATATTAATACAAGTCTTTATAGGAGCCCAAATTAAATGAATTTGCTGACACATAATAAAAAAATCTTCACTATGTAATAAATCAGACACTTCTATTTTTATAATCATATTTGGATATTCAAGAAAAATCTACATAATAATAAGATAATAATTAATATATTAATAATATATGTAACAATAACTGTATAATATTAAAAAAACTTATTCAATTGAATATAAATCATGTGAGTAGTATAAAATTTGTAGTATTATACAAGGATCCCCAATGAGTTTTATATCAAGCTTCCAAGCCTTTAGACTTTATTCTCATACTTTTTAACCCTTATCATAATAAAACTAGTCTTTGATGAGATTTGTTAAAATGTACTATAATTTTTTCATATTAGTTTATAAATGTTTTTACTTCACAAAACTTTATCAGATCTGTTACTATTAAGTTGATAACATGAGCAATATATCTAATGTTTAATACATGTAGATATTTTCTATATACTTTTTCTTTTACAGATTTAAGATTTGCTGCTGAATCAGTAACAACAGCAGTAAATTTTTTAGATCCAATTTTCTCCATTATATTTGAGATTTCTGAGACAATAAAGTTTTCTGTATATGATTCTAATAATAGTTGTACAATGAAATCAAATATTCTTTTCATTCTGTAGTTGTCACAATATAATTATACAATGATTCCCCATGCTTTGAGATCCACCTATCGAGAGCTAATTATTTTTATAAATCTATTAGTTAAAACTCTTAAAGACTGCAATAAGTAAAATAATTAAAAATTAATTAGGATTATGCATACTTAATGTTAGATGTTCAACATGTTCCAATTCATTGTCAATATTATTTTGTACGCATGCAACTTCTTCATCTAACAATCATTCAAATAATGTTGTACGTGAGGGTAACACATATGCGGGATTAAGATTTTTAAAGAGATTTTTTATGTATGGATTCTCAATAACTTCAAACAAAATATTTGCCATTACTCAAGTTTTTAAGAGAAGTTTATCATAATTAATATTGTCTTCTGAAACTTTATTAAGCCAATATCGCCGAATATCCTCAGGAACATTTTGGCAATGAAGTGCAAGATGGGACCTTAGAATATAAGGCTTACCCCTCTGCCAAGATTTTTTACAATTAAACATTCCGCTTTATAATGTACTGGACATACTTTTTCACCCTTAACCACATAGTCCCATACTTCATCGAATGTAGGTCCGCCTCTCTTGACTTTTTTATAAGTTAAGTCGCAGTTAGTTTCTGACTCTGATAGTGTGGATTCTAATGGCGTAGAGATACCAGAATTGAGTTCGATTAAAGACCTATTACGAAACTTTCCAATTTTTGGTTTGCAACTTTCGCTCGATTTTGTTTTAAGATTTATTTATTTTTTAACTTTCGTTCAATTTATTTATTTTTTAATTTTCGTTCAAATTATTTATTTATTTATTTATTTTAATCAAAAAAAAAGTTTAATTCAAATAAACTTTTTTAGACTCCAAATCAGATTACGTCTATTACATTTCTGCGTCACGTCTAATACCAGAATTACGTCTAAAATCTTAGTTACGGCAAATGTCTGTTATTACGACATAGGCCAGCTACAGCACATTGACGTAACTGCGTATCTTTTTGATGTAACCACGTGCTCCCAAGTTTCTGCACCTATAATGCACACATAAGATCAGCGTAATATCCAGTGGATAATGATTACAATAAAGGGTCCTTTGTATAGTACTTAGCCATAAATATATTTACTGTTATTGAATAAACATTGAATAAACATTTACTGAATAAACATGCTTAACTGTTTTCATAATTGGTTTGTAAACAGTAAAAAATTTTCAATACAAATATAAAATCGGATCATATTTCATCTTGACTTTATATCTTTCAAAAAAAAAGAATTATCATTCACACTTAACTAAAATGAGCTCATCAATATCTGAAGTTCAAACAGAGATTTTGATAGATGATGTTCCGCACGGAGAAAAAAAAATTGATGAATATTTCGTATCACCAAACATGGAATGTATAGCGACTTTAAGTTACGAAGATAAATCGATTGTTGTATGGATCGTTACAAAGACCTTTACGAAAGATCTTATTGTCAAATACGACTGTTCATTAAACGTTAATGATCTTGAATGTGCTCTAACCGCCGATAATTTTTGCAAAAACCCTGATTTTAAGTTTGAAAGTCTATTTTCAGAATATATGTTAGCAGGAATCTCAGATTGTAAACATGTCATATTAGAGTTACCTTATGTTTTTGAAATGAAATTTGGTTAGTTAAAATTAAGATATCGATAAAGTTAAATTAGATTTCATATTAATAAAGTTTTATTTTAACAGCAATTATTGACATCACAACTAAATTAAGACAAATATTGAGTGCCCAAGGTTTAGAAGAAAGAACAAGAGATGATAGAATTGCCTTTCTAGAAAATGGAGATCTAGCAATTGTCAATGGTAATCCAATTTATCGAGCCTATATCTTTTCAAGATCAAATTCTAGTGGAAAACATAAATGGACTTGCAAAAATAGTAT
>CAJVQA010002015.1:0-23293 GCA_910591915.1 Cetraspora pellucida
TATTTGTATAGTAGCCTCTTCTACTTTCTCCAATAAGTTTTCCGTTTTTGTTGGTGTGAAATTCGGTACAAGTGATCATTGGGAAGAGTTGCTATTAATAATTATATTACTTTATCTTAATTTATTTTATCTTATACTATTATTTTTTTAATTAAGCCATAGGCTGTAATTATTTTTAATTGTGTTTATAAAAATGATTTAAAATATATTTAATAATCTTTTTAAATATATTGACACTTTACAATACTAGTTTGAGACTTTCAAATAAAACTAAATTAAATGCTTTTTATATCTTATAAAAGTATCTATATTTTTTTGATTTTCTTTTTTATCTCTTTTATTATTATATTTGGAATATGTACTGGTTGCTTTGTGGAATTTTCTTAAAGGCATGCATAATTTGGTTCTTTTAGTATCTTTTTTTATAAATAGTTTGGTATGTCTTTTTGTTATCATCTTTATTACAATTTTTCTAAATATTTAAATTAAAGTCATTGTTTAAATATTGATTAGATTATATTTTTATTCTATATCTTCCAGTATTAAATAAACTTGTGTTACTTTTTATTTTATTGATATTTCTTTTGCTTTTCTGTTTATTTAATTAGTATATAACTTATATCTAATATACTAGAAGCTATTTCTATTTTTAGTTTTCTTCGTATTTCTTTTTATTTTTTATTTTAATTTTTTTTTAATTTTCTTATATTATTTCTTTTTGATACATTTTTGTAACTTATATATATTTTTTTATTTCTTTAAAATCCTTTTTAATTTTATTACTTTTTTTCTAAACTATTTTTTATTATAATGTTTTATTATATTTGTTTTATCTAAATCTGGCTCTATTATAAGGTTTGTCTTTTTTTGTTTGATAATCTGTTAAATATTATTTTTTTATAAGATTTATTTAAGAGATTAATTATAATTTTTCTTTAATTTGTTTTAATTATATTATATCTTCATTTATATTTTCTTTTATTTGTTTTTTCTATTTTTAGTTTATTTTTTTTCATTTTTTATAACAACTTTTGCTAATTCTTCATATTCTTTATTTAAGTATTTAACTATTGTTTTTGTAATTTTGACAGTTTTGTACTTTCTTTTTTGCTCAATATTTTTAATTTTTTTTATTTTACTTATTTTTTTTGTTACTTTTTGTCTTTTTAGTCTTCTTTTGTTTTTATATATTTAATTAATCTTTGAAGTTTATCAATATTTTTTTATATTGTTTTTTTGATTATTTTTTCTATTTATTACTGTATTATATATCTTTATTTAAATAAATACTTGTTTGCTATTATGATAATCAATTATCTCTTCTATTATATTTTATATACTATTTATTTTATTTATTTTTTTTTTTTCGCTTATTCTTCTTTTTGAATATTTTTTAAAATTTTTTATTTCTAATTGTTTTGCATCATTTTTCTAATCTTTTATTTTTGCTTAATCATATATATACAATATTTTGACTGCTTCTTTTTTTTAACTTCTGCTTTGTTGTTTTTTGCTATTATATATATAATTTATATTTTTGTTTTAGCATTTTTAATTTATAATTTTTATAATTCAGACTAAGTTTTCTAATACTCATATGCTGTTAATTCTTATTGTTACTCTTTTATTTAATTATATATATTTTTGACTTGTTAAATGCATATTTTTATAATTATTATTAAAGTCTTATTTTTTTTAATTGAAAATATATAATTTTTTAAAGTTTGTTACTTGTAGATATTATCTGTTTAATATATTATTTACTATATTATTAAAGTTATCTATAATAATTATTTGTATTTATTTTTTCTTTTTAAAGACTGTTTTTACTATTTTTTACTAAATACTTTTTATTACTACTTTGTTGTTTAGTGGTATATAAACTTCCAATATTACTAATTTTAGTTATTTAAAACATAGTATATTTTATATCATATATTTATTTATCTTTTAATAGCATTTATATATTTTTTTTACTGTTTTTTTATCAGAATTCTGATAGTTGATTTTTTTTTTTATTTTTTGTTATACTTAGTCAGAATCTTTTATATCTCTTATTTGTAATATATATTAAAAATTTTTTTTCTTTTTCTATAAAATTTGTTTGTATAATCTTTAGTATTGTAATTTCTTCTTCTTCTGTTTAGCTAAACAGATTTTTACATCTTTAACCTTTAGTTTTTAGTTTATTAATATTGTAATATATTATTTTTATTTCTTTTTATTTTTTTTTAATTGTTTTTAATTTGGTTTCATATATTTTTTATTTTTATAATTTTTATTAAATTTTATTTTTTTTCAATTTAAAAGATAATTTTTTTTTTGTTTTTTTTAAAAAATTTTTTTTTATTTTACAAAAAATCTCTAATCTTCTTATTGAATTTATAAATTTAACTAAATTATTTTTAAAAATTATTAGTTAAACTCTCTTATATTATTTCTTTTCTTCTTCTAATTTCTTTAATTTTTCTCAAATTCAGTTTAAGATGTCTTCTATTTATGTACTTTTTTTTTACAATTAGATCTTAATCTTATTTATTTTCTTTTTAAATTTTTTTTCTTTTTTTTAATAGTACTTATATATATTACTTAACTTTTTTTGTTTAGGTTTTGAGTTTTATTTTTTTTTTATATTATCTGATCTTCTATTTCTAAACTTTATTTGTCTTTTTTCAGCTTTTGTATTTTTGATTTCTTTTTATTATTCTTTTTTTATTATTATTTTTTATATTAAAATTTTGACTAATTCTATCTTAGTTTCTTTCTTGATTTTTTATTTCTCTTTTTTTTTTTTATCTAATATATTTAAAATTTGTTATATATAATTAGTTTTAACTAAACTGTCTTTATTTTTTTTTTTTGTTAAAAATATAATTATTTTGATTTTTCTTTGATTTTTATTTCTATTTGATAAAATATAAACTAATTTTATTTTTTTACTTCTTAAATATTATAATAATAGAATCTCTAAAGCATTATTTAGCAATATGTTAGTTTTGCTATATACTGTCTTTGTTTTTGTCTTATTTTAAATTTTTTCTTCTTTTCTTTATTAATTTATTACTATTAACTAGTATAGACTATAGAGTATTTTTTTTTCTGATTTTTTTACATAAATTATTGTTAGAAATTTGTATTTAAATCTTTTAATTTTTACTAGATATATTTTTTAAGTCTTTTGCAGATATATTCTAACTTGCTTTTATTTATATCTGCAGCAAGTTCTAAATTATTAAATATTTTAGATCTTTTAATTTTTTATTAATTTTTTTTATTTTTTTATTATTTTTTTTCTTTTATACTTTTTTTTATATTTTAATATATTTTTCCTTTTATTTTGATATTTTTTATGCTTTTTTGTTTTTTTTTCTTTTTTTATTTTCTTTTAATATTATTCTGTACTAGTTATTTTCTTTTTTACTAATTCTTTTTATTATATTATTTTTATATCTTTTTGTTCTGCTTTTGTTATTTGTTCTTTTTTGTTTTTTTCTTTTGTAAAAGTAATTTTTTTATCTATTTTATATTTTAAACACTTATCTTTATTCTTGTTTCTTTTTATATAATAAAGCTTTCTTGTAGTTTTTTTTATTTGCATTTTTTTTTACATTTTTTTTTGGTTTTTTTATTTGTCTTGTGTTTTTTGTTTTTCTTCTTTTTTCGTTATTTTTGTTTTTTTTGTATATAGTTTTTTTAAGTTTAATAATTATTATGCTTTTATTTTGCTCTATAATATTTAATTTTTTTTAGTTGTTTTTTCTTTATTCTTTTGATTAATTCTCTGATTATTCTCAGTAATACAATTTTTTTTAGTTTTTGTTCAGTAAGCATAACAATAATTTTATTTTTTCTGTTTAGTATTATATATATTCTATTTGATTGATTAAAGAATATTTTATTATATATACTGTTTATTGCCTAGTATGCTCTTTTTATAAAAATTATTAATTAACTTTTTCTATATTTTTCTAGTTTTGTGTTTTATTTATATCTATATACTTTTGTCTAGCTTTTAGAATTTTTTATTATTTTGTATATTTATATATAAGATTTTACTTATTTGTTGTATAATTTATCTATTTACTCTAATTTGGTAATCTATACATATTTGTTGTTATTTACTATTATATGCTTTTTGTGTAATATAAACAAAACTATATTTGTATAAACATTAAACTATTACTTATTTTAAAGAATATTATAAAATTGTAAAACTTAAAGTATCTTTCTGTTAACTAACTAATCTAATACTTTTAATATAACTTACTTTGATCTCAGATTTCTAATTTAGATAGCCTAATAGAATTGTGATTAGTCTTTAATATATTAAGTTCAAACTAATATTCTTTTTTTTAGTTTAAATTTTAGAGTTTGTTTGGTAACATCTCTTACTTAAAGGTTTTTATTTATCTGATTTCTTTATATTAATATTTATTTTTTATATTTAACTTTTATATTAATATTATTAAAATTTTGTATTACTCCTCTATTCAGGTTTTCTTAAATAAAGTTTTATCTTTCTAGTTTTACTAATTTATATAGTTAATTTTGGATTTACACTATTTAGTACCAGTTTATATCTTTTTGTATAATTAAGATTATACAAATACTTTATAACCTGCTAGTCATGCTAATATAACTATAATTATAAGTATTTTATTTCAATTAGTTAATAAAACATAGTTGTTATAATTAGAAATAGCAATAGTTTTGTAATAATTATTAGTTAACTTTAAGTAAAATTTGTAAAAATTGGTATTTTTAAATAGTATTCAATTAATTAATAAAGTTATAAAAAACTTATTTTTTTATAAAAATATTCTATAGAAATTTATTAATTTTAGCATTATTTTTTAAATAATTTTGATAAAACTAATAAGAATTAATTAGTTAAAGTTTTCTTTATAGTGTTTAGTTCTTAAATGATCCTATTAAAATTATTTAAAAATTAATGTTAAAATTATAAACTTTTATTAAATTTTATTATAAAAAAATAAGTTTTTTACAACTTTACTTATTAATTGAATATTAGTTAAAAATGCTATTTTTTACAAATTATGTTCAAAGTAGTTGATAATTACTATTAATAATTGTTATTTTTAGTTACAATATAGGTAAAAATTTAAATTTTTACTATCAATGGGTTTTAAACTCTCAAGCTAATATTTGAAAGAATAACAACTTATCTACTTTACTAAGTTATCATATCTAATATCAAAGATATATTAAAAACCAAATAGAATAAATTATATTTATTTTGTAATAAAAATTTTTTTAATCTTAAGATTACTGAAAATGAATTACTAAATAATTTTATGATAACTTTTTTACTTTTATTTCTAAATATTATTTTTATAATTTATTAATTATTTGACAATAAATTATTTAATATAAAACCAAAACTGTTATTTAATAATAAGTTAGCTTAAAAATTTAAAAATTAAATTAATTTTATAAGTTGATAAAAAGGAAATTTTCAAGAAACAATATTTAAATTAACTAAATTAGTTTGTAAAATATTATTAATTTTAATTTTTTTAGTAACAACAGAAAGAAATTAGTTAAACATTTTATTTATTTATAATAAAAAAAGATAAAAATTAACTAAATTATAAGTTTTTAAATTAGTTTATATAATATGTATTCATATAGATAATGAGTTAAATAAAGATTTCAAAACTAAAAATTTAAAAAAAACCTAGATATATTTATAAATCAACTTTCTGAAAATGATGAATTCTTAGAAAAATATTTTGCTAAAATAAATAATAAATATTAAAATAGATTAAATATAAACTATTTTATTTTATAAAATAAAAAAATTTAAAACTCAAAAAATTAAAAATTAAAAAATACCAAAAAATTTAAAAAATTTAAAATAAACAAAAAAAATCTAAAATAAAAAAAAATTAACTAAGATTTATATGTTTTGACAAATTGAATTAGTATCTAAAGTTGACCTGATTTAGAGTTTGAGTTAGATTATAGTTAGATATTGAGAAATGATTGTCGAGAAAATCATATAAACCCAAACTAACTATTACATTTATAAATAACTAATTTTAAGTAAAAATTTATGTATTTCAGTAAAATCTGATTATGAATTATCTTTATTTATGTACGAAGCAAATAATAAAAATATAAATTTATTTTTTTTCTGATTTTTTATCATGCGGTATCATGCGCATACATGCGCATGTTATTTTAAAATGTGCATTTTTCCAATCTCTAATCAATAGAATATCTGACTTAATGTGTTAACTTTGACAATCCCATGTTCATTCATCAAACTTGTTAATCTGATCTAAACATACATATATACAAATACTTTTCAGCTAAGATTTATTTTAATGTGTAATGATAAATTTAAAATGGTTTGTCCAAATTTTATTGAATTTTAAAATGGTTAGACATATTATTATTATAGATCGGAGTGCTAATAATTTTTTTTGGAGGGTTCAATTCAGCACCAATAAGGCTATCAACAACAATAATGACAATGATTTAGAAGTATAATAATAGTTATTGTTTTAATATGTATTTAAATAAGTTTATATTTAGTAAATATGAATTTAGTAAAACTATTTTAATATCTATCTAACGATAACTATAGATTAAGCCAACTAACTTTTTTTTTTTTTTAATTTTACCTCCCTTCACTATCCTGAAGGTCCTTAGACACCTTTAGGATCTGTCACATCTCTTAAAGACCAGAGTTATCATTCTGCGGAGATCATCAGACGACAGGTGACCCCTATATTCATCACCGTGCTCGTGAGATAGCTCATGCTCTGTTAAGTCCATCATATGATGTCCCGGGTCCCTGGTTCCGCGGTGTAGGACCTACTATCTTTATTCGGTCCGCAGTTCCCTAACTTCACATGACCCACCAGCCGGATCGTTCTTCTATTATTCATTTCTTTATATTACTTTAAGCTGAGAAACCTTATGTTAACGACGTTTCTTGTCGGATTTTCCCTTTTCTGGGTGCCGCATGACCTTTGTGGCTATGTCACACAACTTATTTATCGTTGTAGTAATCCGTCCGAAAGCGGAAAGCTCCTCTTAAAGATCATTTCCAATCGTGGTTCTGGCACAGCTTTTATCTCCTAGTTGGACTCGAACCGGCAACCTTGCGATTGTGACCCCGGAGCGCTAACCACTGCGCTATCGACCCAGAGGTCTTAGACAACTATTCTACAAATCAAGTCTATCTAAAATCAATTACTTTACCTTTACTAACAAACTTTAATTGCTTTAATCTTTTTTATTATAAAATTAAAACCTATAATAATTTTCTTATTTTACAAATTAACTATAAAGAAATTTTTACATTAATATACATATCTACCAATCTTACTATACTACTTTTTAACCAATTACTTTTTTAAATAAACTTATAAACTTATGATATTCAACTTATATAACAAACTACTAGTTCTACTAATTATCAAAATCAACTTATTAATCTTAACTCTCTCTTATAAAATTTATATTTAACTGAACTTAACTTCTATACAGATGCTTTTATTCAAAACCTATAAACATCTTCTATAAGGTCTAATATTGAATAAATCTATAAAGAAAATATTTTAGTCAAATTCAATGCAGCAACTCAACCTTTATCTAATTTTATCTGGATAGAACTAATATTAATCATATCTATTCTATTTGCTATATTCTTCAATATCTCATTCAATATCTATATCAACAACCTTATAGCTATCAAAAATCTCATTTCATTTACCTCAACCAAATTAATTTAACAAAAAAACCAAGGCATTCTAACTATAATTAACTCTTTAAAAACAACCAAAAACATTAATCTTAATTTTATTAAATTAAAATCTTATAATACAAATTCATTTTACAATTAAGCTAACTTATTAGTAAAACAATGTACTAACAAACCTATACTAAAAATTCAACTCTTTTTCTTTAATTTGTCTATTTATTTCTTATAAAACAATTATCTTATTCTTCTTAAAATTCATATATTTGTCAAAAATAGTATTACAATTAATAAACTTAGCACATGGTTATTATTTAAATTCTTTAATAATATATCTAATATTGAATAGTCTCTAATTTTTAAAATACTTAACTCTCTAGAACATAACTCACAACTTTACTCTTTTTATATTAAAATTCTAACAAATAACTTATTTACTATACAAAATTTAAATATATGTTATATATATCTATATACTACTTTAACTTGCTATTAATGTTCTAATATAGAAGATATTTTATATATACTAAAAACAATATAGACATACAACAAACACTTTTTAACTCAATTGACAATACTCTAAAAATACTTAATATTTTATTTATCTTATTATTTACTCTTTTAAATATACTATTTTACTTTATATTCAATACAACTAATCTACAATATTAGCATATCCTAAATCTACTTGTTGGCACTATATTTAATATAATCTTTAACAATATTAAAATACTTACAAATAAGCAAATTATACATCTTCTTATAGACTTATCTAATAATCTTTTATTCTGGCTCTTTAATAAAATCTGGTTCTCTCAAAACATTGCATAATAATAATAAAAAACTGCTCAAAATATCACCTCTAAAAGCAAATACATTAGACTTTTCTTACCTACTAAATTTTCATTATCTAATACAAATCCAACTACAATTCTGACTAGTAATAATTTTTTTGTTATTAAAAAATGACTTCTCCAAGATTACTTACTAATTTTCTGCTTTATATAATAATAAAACAAACACCTTAGGTCTTCTCTAATCTATTTTAGCTAGAAATTGATAGATTAATCAACTATAACATTTATTAAAAAATAGAAGATATAATATCAAATTTGGTATCTTAAAAGAATATTTTTAATTAAGTAGCACAAATGTAGTTAGAAATCTTTAGTATAAAAATTTCTTTTATATACTTACAAAGTTTTTACTTTAATATTATATAAATAAATAAAAAAAATAATAATAATAAAAAAATAAAAATATATTTGAAAAAATTTAAATAAAAAAATAATACAAATTTTTGATAATACAATTATAAAAAATAAATTAAAAAACAGATATTAATGTAAAAAAAAATCAGAGAATATAATTTATAAAACAAATAGATCTACTAATTAGATTATTAGATTTTATATTAAAAAAAAAATATTAAATTAGATAGAATATATCAAAAACAGATTATAGTTTTCTAAGTTATTTAAATTAAAAGTTTTTATTTCTTCTAACTTCACAATATACATTAATATTCTATTTATATATCTTTTGATTCTTTTTTATTAACAACTATTTTAAAAAATCAGTTCTAATATTCTTTAAATATAATATTAGTAAAGCTTATATTTATCTTTCTTATGAATCCAAATCTCTGTCTAGACACTTCTTTTCACTATTATAATATTTTGTAACTAACTTTTCAGTTTATAGTTCTTAAGATTTTTTTTTAACATATTAGTTTTTCCAATATCATCATCTTTAGATAATTTATCTCTCTCTACTTTTAGTAATTTATTACAAACTAGTATCTTTAATGCTTTTTTTTTAAATGTTTAAAGTTATAATAAAAATCTCAAATAACAAGTTTGAAAGGATTATTGTATCTCTCATTCTCTAAATATTATTAGTTTTATAGAAACCAAAATAGTAAAAAATAATGATATTATCAAATTTCATAACTCTAAACACTACTCTTATTTCTGGTTTTGCACTAACAGTTTCAAAACAGAAACTGTATTTATAATTCATAAACATTTTTACATCTTATATATACAATATTCTTACTTTTCCTAGTTATACTATTGCTATTGATCTCTTCTTTAAATATAATTACGAATTCTAAATTATTTATTTATTATGTAAAAACTCACAATTATGACTCCAAATTTACAATATCATTATTCAATAAATCTAAGAAACAATTAATTCAAACATTCTATTTATAATACTAGATGACTTTAATATGTCATCTAACAACTTTACCTCCTTATATATTAAATACAAACTACTACAATTTTTATAATATAACAATATTTATAACCTAGCAAACTATACAAATACTTTTTAATATACTTGTCATAGCAGTAAACATTATAGCACTATAGATTATATTTTTAGGTGCATCTTTTTTTATTTAAATATCTCAATTTATTCTATTTAGATAATACAAAAAATTGTACTAAAAATGATTACAAAATTCTCATATTCTCTTGAATATTTCCTTATTGTTTTACAAAAAAAAATAGACATTTAACTTAAACTTAACAAAAAACTTTTAATTATAAAACAATGAATAAAGAGCAATTAAAAAATATTTGTTAATTAAGTTTCTCTTAATCTTATTATAAACAAAACTTTTCTTTTTATTTAAACCTCTGAATCTCTTAAAACTATCTAATATAAAATTCAAACTAGTATTATTAAAAGTAGGAGGCACATAGATCATTTTTATATAGTAATTTATAATATATGTATGGTATATTAAAATTTTCATCTAAAATTGATATATGCTACTAATAAAACTTTTTTTATTTTTTAATTAATCAATAAAAAAAGTTTATAATATTATAAAATAAAATTATTTATTTATTATAGTAAAATTTTAAAATATTATTTTATTTTTAAAAAAATATACCTGTATATATAATAAAATTTACTTAGATGAATTAATATCTATTTAGATAGTACAAAAATACAAAATTTGATTGATTAATTTATATAAACTTATAAGTTAATTTTATTATATATTTTATATTTTAATCTTTAAATTTTTATATCTTAATGAGTTTTTAATCTATTTTAATAATTTTACTATTATTAGAATTAAAAAAATCTATTTTATAATTTTTATTTAATTATTAAAATTAGTTTACTTAATATAATTTTTTATCACACTACTATCTTCTTGTCTAATACTAACTAACATCAATTTTTTTTTTTTTTTATTAAAGCTGATGTTATCAATAACTATCATCTTTATTTGTGTTTTTGGTTAATGCATTATATATGACTTATACAAGATAAGTGTGCAACTAGCCACATATATAACTTTTGGTTATCTATTTAAGTAGTCCATCCAAGGGTTCTATACTAGCTGCCATACCTGTAACCTACTAGGAAAGTATCTATTTAAATATTCTAATCCTTATACTATACTCAGACAAGTAATATCTGATTCTTATACAACTAAGTGCCATCTAACCCAACATTTAGCTTTCTCTTTTGTATATCTGTCAAGTTATTAAACATTTCAAAATATGTTACCTGACTGTAAGGTTCTGGTGTACTCTTTTGTTAACTACCTACCTACTCTACAAAACATTAACAAGGCTAGCCCTTGTAGAGTTTATCCAAATTCTAGCACCTACTTCACAGCATATCCCTAGTACTTATAGTATACTTCTGCTTTGACTCCAGACTTCCAATTCAGATAGCCTAGTAGGACTGTGACCTGTCCTTGGTATATCAAGCTGGTCCGATATTTTTTTTTTTTAGTTCAGTTCTGGTAACCTGGTTGGTGGTACCTCTCATCTGAGATTCTTGCCTATCTGGCTTCTTTATATTGGTATCTGTTTTCTAGATCTAGCCTTTACAGTAGTACTGTTGAAGATCTGTATTATCTCTCTACTTAGGACTTTTCAAGTAGGCTCTGGTTTTCCAATTCTACGAATTTATATGGCTACAAGGACTTATTTTAGGTTTGCACTACCTGGTAACAGTTTGCATTTCTCTGTGTAATCTTGGTTACACAGATGCCTTGTGACCTGCCAGTTATGTTGGTGCAACTATAGTTATAGGTATCCTATCCCAACTGATCAACAGAATGCCATCACTATAATACCATCTATGTATTTCATAGGTGATTATTCAAATTTTTGCTGTCAATAGGTTTTGAACTCACAACCTACCACTTGGGTGATTGACAACTTATCCACTTCACTAAGTTATCACATCTCTACTAACATCAATTCTAATCCTATTAACTTCTTAAATCTTCATACTACTGAAATCAAAACTCTTAAAACTCAAATTACTAAACAAAAACAAGAAAATACTCTTAAAGAAATTTAAAACAAATTAAAAGAAAGAAATAATAACTTTCTTCAAAATCCCAAAATCTTTTTTCATAATGTTTTAAAAAAATACAACAACAATATAAACTTAGATTGCATCTTATCCAATAATACTTTTACTATTCAACTATCAGAAATTAAACAAGCTTTTCATTCTTATTTTCAAGATTACTTTAAAGAACTACTTTATACACCAATTGATAAAAACTCTAAATTCTATGAACTCTACAAACTACATCCAGAAAATAAACTACACTTTATTAACCTATTCTCAAAAATTACTTCTGAAAAATAGAATAAAGTTATATATGATCTTCCAAACCAAAAAGCCTCTGACCAATCTAAAACAAATTATAAATACTTAAAATGCTTAAACTGCAAAACTCAAAACATCATACAGCTTTTTCTATCCAAATGTCTTATATTACAACAAATACCAACAATATGAAAAACATTCAACATTTTTTTAATTCTAAAAAAATCATCTTGAGACTTTATACTTAACCAAGTTAGACCTATTTTACTAATTGAATCTATCAAAAAATGTTTTATCAAAATCTTCACAACTCGTTTTGATCAAACTATTACTCAATATAAACTTCTAAGCAACTTAAACTTTGTAGCAACTAAAAACAGTTCAACACATATTTCTATTCAAATACTACTTAACACAATCAAATATTACAAAATCAATAACAAAGAGGCATGAATACTCTTTCAAGATATATTCAAAGCCTTTAACAAAATCAATATTAAATAGTTACTAGATGCATGCAAACATATAAGAATTTCACAATCTGGCCTAAACTTTATTGAATTTCTTTATCAAAACAGAAAAGCCAAAGCAATCATAGCCTATAGTCTTATAAACTTAATTACATTATATTCAGATATTAAACAAGAAGAAACCTATTCTCTATTACTCTGGAAAATCTATTATGATTCAATTCTCAGCTATATTAACTCCAAATATAGCTCAAAACTCCTTAAAATCTTATCACAATCCCCTTTAGAAACAATTTTCTCAATACTACCAACCTCCTTAACAATACCACCTCTTGCTTTTATAGATGATACAATATAGCACTGTGAATCCAGAAATAAATTACAAAATATATTAGATAATATATCTGATCTCTATTAACTAAACAACATTCAAGTCAATCCATTTAAATTTGATCTTATCCATATTTTATCTAATAAAAAAACATTTCATACCAACCCTCCAAATCCTCTACTACTTATCTTTAATAACCAACCAATTACACTTCACAAACCTAATGAAACAATCAAATATCTAGGAATTTTTCTAGACAGAAAAGGCTCAACTAAACCTACATTCAACAAAATCTTTAACAAAACTCTCAATTTATCTACATCATCTAATACAAAAAACTCCTTTCTATACAAATATTACAATTATTTAATACTATCCTATTATTATCTTTAGAGTACCTACTTCAAATTTGTTTTTTTTCTCAAAGCAAACTTTAACAACTATCAAGCATGTTAACAAAATGCACTAAACATATGCTTTACTTATCTACAAACACAAACAATGATATTATTATAAACCTACAATTACTTAATATTCCAATACTCAACAAACTTGTATTATAAGTTAGCAGCAGTAATATAGAAAGATGCTTTAATACCAACATACTTCTAAACCAAATTTCTATACATCAAACCAAAAAATGGCTTTCTAAAATATGGAAACCATTTTTATCTCAAGATAGAATACTTAAAAACAATAGAAAACATCTAATTTTACTATAATATTCCAACTATTTTATCTTTATAAAAATAATATCTTTCTCAACAACTTACTACTTTACCAGTTAACATTCTATAAACAAACTAATCAACTAAACAATATTTACAACTTCATTCTACTTCCAGATAATCCAATAATATTAAGCCTTAAAAACAACAAAATTCTTTTTCTTAAACAATTACTTATAGCTAATAATCATAATCTACTTCTCTAAAAAAACATCTATCTTAGAACTCATAAATTTTCTCAAGGGCCTATTCCAAACTAGTTCAAAATACTTTCAAATAAAATATCTTCCTCTACTATTCAACATATATGGCCCAATATGCAATTCAAACCAATTAATCCATTTCTAAATATACTTAATCTAATTACATCCCAATATAACAGTCTTAAAAATTTATGAACACTTTACATTTTATCTGAAAACTGGCATATTGGCAAAATAATAAGCATGCTTAATACCAAAATAGTCCTTTAAAAATATCAAATTACTACAACAATGCTTAACACAATTTATATGTTTCCAACATCTACAAATTTCCAACTAAATTATAAACAAACTATCAATCTTGAATGCAAAACATAAAAAAAAAAACACTATTTTGAACTCATTATTAATATTCAAGAAATCTAAACACTACAAAACATATATGCAGAATTATATAAACCAGTCCTACAAACTCTTCTTACACTTTTCACTACCCTTTTCAGAAATTCTCTTAATCCAAAATACAATACCTAATCCTATATACCAAATCAACTTATAGATTTGTATAAAAAAATATTACAAATTAACTTAAACAATCTTTATTTTTATACTAATGCCTCAATAATAAACTTACAAACACATAACATTTCTACTGGTATTACTTGGATACTTGAAAATAATACACAAATCAAATTTAACACATCTATACCATATGCACTAAACTCTACAAGAGCAGAACTAGTAGCTCTTATCTCTCTAGTTCTTGTCTTATCCTCCAAATACCAAATTTATATTCATCTCAACAGTTTATCTACTATTCAAACCCTTATATACTCATTATTCTACAACCACAACCTAC
The DNA here is from genome assembly GCA_910591915.1 of Cetraspora pellucida. Lineage (NCBI taxonomy): Eukaryota > Fungi > Glomeromycota > Glomeromycetes > Diversisporales > Gigasporaceae > Cetraspora > Cetraspora pellucida. Next base: position 14,926 of record CAJVQA010002015.1, read on the forward strand.
AAACTAAACAAAATAATTGGAATATTATTCATATTTTAAACTACTTAATTAAACATAAAAATATTAACTACATCATGCACAAGATTAAATCTTATTCAAATAATGCACTACATAATATAGCTAACATATTAGCTAAACATAAAGCTAGCAAAATTAAGCTTGAACTCAATCTTGACTATTTCTATTTTTCTTTATTCTTTATCTAAAATCAAATTCTAATTACATACAAATTATGTAAATTTTGTAAAAATTTATTATTAATTTAAACATTCAACAAACTTCTTCAACTCAAACTATTAAGGAACCTTCCTATTATAAATATTCAATTACTAACTGAGGTTATTAACTCTCAAACTCTAATCTAAATCTATATTCTCTTAGAAACAAAATACTACTTAACAACTTACCAACAATGTCTAACTTAAATACTCACTATTCCATTCTCTATCTAACTCTGAACTGTTTATTTTGTAACCAATATAAAAATACTAAACACTTACTGAAATGTTCTCTTCATTCACACAACCTAGATATTATTCTCATCAACAAAATAACAAATACTTTAAACACTCTAAACTTATTAGAAACATTACTATATATAATAATACAAATTCTAAATAACCTTTCTTCAAACTTTAATACAAATAACTTACTATTATTACTTATTCAGAGTACATTAACTCTAGATTATTACAAACAACTACAGCTTATTCTTAAAAAATCAACTAATAATTTCCTTATTACATTATCAAACTCAATACTTACTTGGTTTAACTCTACTATTTGGCAAATACAAAATATTAAACAATATGAGTGAGAGTCAGCACAAGGAATTACTGCCTCAATAAAAAGAAAAAACAATATCTACTTACTTATCCCAAAACTAACAAACTCTAATAATACTACTTTTACTTTTGATACTAATATAGATTCTTTTATTATTAAACTCCTTTCTCAAAATTTCACTATACATACTTGTTTTTATTAAACCAACAATCCTAAGAGGTTCTCTACCTCTTTTGTAATTAAATATTAACAACAGTTAACTTAACTAATAACAGAAAATAAAAGAATAATATCACACTAGATGTAATTAGATATATATAACAACAATAGTATAGTTTAGAAATAATTTTTATAGTTATACATTATATCTAATTAGTATATTCATATATTACTATTTTTCTACTTGATATTATATTAATAAATATATATATATATATATATATATATAATTTTTTATAAAATTAAATATATAAAAAATTTATTATTAAAGTTATATATAATTTTAAAGTACTGCCTCTTAACTTTAATGCAGCTACAAAATATATTCCTAATAAAAAATAACAATTTATAACTTTTAATATTCATTTTTAGCTAAAGTTACTCTATTTCATTTAAATTTTAAAAAACTTAAGAATATTATTAGACAAGTTAAAACTTTTTTAACCAACTTATTACTCATACCTATATATTTTAATCTTATAGTTCACTACTTTAACTTAATTTATTATTTTAAATATATTTTTTATACCTAACTCTTATAAGTCTATATCAAGTTAGATTACTAATACTAATACTGAATGACAAGCTCTTTATTATGTCTAAAATATTGAAAACATTAAACAAATTAAAAACAAATAAATTAGCATATTTATCTTAGATGCTCTAAACTTCAAACCAATCCTAAACTTATAATTAATAATGTACTTATTTATTACTGAAATATTGAAAACATTAAAGAAATTTAAGAACAAATAAACTAGTATATTAATTTTAGATACTCTAAACTTCAAACTAATCTCAAACTTATAATTAATAATATACTCATTTATTATAAGAATTCAGTAAAGTTCAACAATATTAAAATATCAAATAATATTAATTTTTTTTTTAGTATTAAGGTGACCTCTTTGGTCTTTTGACTTTTATTAATCACTTTTTGGTAATATAATTCAATGAACTACTACAAGAGAGCATACAATTAGCTACATATATAACTTTTTTATATTACCTATTTAAGAAGTTCATCTGAAGGTTTCCCACCAATTGTCATATCTACTTTAAATCCTCTGAACCTGTAACTTGTGTTAACTTACTAGATTATATCTAAATGCCCAGATTATCATCTCAACCTTAAAACTATTTTATTCTTAAGGTAAACCTCTTAGAGCCTTTTGTACTTATTTTTACAGTTGATCTAGATATCACTATAGCAGATCTAATACTTGCAGTTAGGACTTAATCATTAAATCATTATGCCTTTGTAGAGTTTACTCAGATCTTAGCATTTACTTTATAGCATAACTCTGGTACTTTAGTATACCTTTGAATTTTGCTAGACTTTCAATCTAGATAGTTCATATAGGACTACAATCAGTTTATTAGTATATTAGATCAGCCTAATATCTTTTTTCTCTAATTTATTTTGGCAGCCTGGTTGGTAATACCTTCAAGACTTCCAACTTGAAGGTTCTTGTCTGTCTAGTTACTAAGATCTTGATATCCATTTCTTCAAGCTAACCTTACTATAGCACCATTGAAGATCTGGCTATCTCTCTACTTAGGTCTTCTTAAATAGACTTTTTGTTACTTAATTTTAACAAATTTATATTGTCACAAAAACTTATCTAGTATTTGTATCATCTAGTTGTCAGTTTGCATTCTTCTGTATAACTTTAATATTGCACAAATTCTTCATAACCTGCTAGTCATATTGGTATAACTGTCATTACTGATATCCTAATCTAATTATTAGTAACAGTTGCTGTAATATGAATATTATATAGGTGATTATTCAAATTTTTGCTATTAATAAGATTTGAATACCTAACCTACTACTTAAGAAGTTGACAACCTAACTACTTTACTAGGTTATCATATTCTTATTTTTTTTTTTTGACTTTGGCAGTCTTGTCAATATTTTTTATTAAAATCTTATATCTTTATACTAAAATATTTTTTAAACTTAATATATTAAGTTGACATTTTGTAGATACTTCTATAAGCACTTACAAGTAATTTACTTGTACTATTGTCTAAATTTTTAAGAAAAAAGAAAATCTAAAGGTGCATTTGACTATGTTTTACAATAAGATATTACTAATCTGATAACATCTTCTTATAAAAAAGTAAAGAATACAAAAAAACTTTTATAAAAAAGAACAAAAAAAACATAAAAGTATAGGAGTAAATAATAAAAAATACAATGCAAGAAATAAAAGAAAAAAGAAAAGAAGTAAAAAAAAGAAATAATATATGTGATTTTTGCTATATGACTATTGAATAGTTACAATTATAAGCCTGTATTGGGTTTTTAAAAATTATAAATTATACTAAATAGAATTAACTACTATTTTTCTATTTACTTAGAATATTTAACAAAAACTATATAGAATAAAACTTTAACTTAAATATAAAGAGTTAGCATGAGTTACTAATTAGTTCAAAAGCAATATTTCATAGATTTCAGCAGTTTAAAGAACATATATAAGTTGCGTTTGTATTGCTATATTGTTTATATAATTCTAATTAAAAAATAAATACTGCTAACTGTTTTGATGTTTTAAATATCAATTTTTTGAAGAAGATAAACTAAATCATCTACTTTTTACAAAATTTTTTTAAGAAAAAGAGAAGGTATAGGGTGAATCAAAATATAGCTTTTGTAAGTGCTTAGCCATTCTGAGAGTTACTTGTAAGTTTTACAGTTGTATAAAAATAATATATTCAACTTCATTGTTTATTTTATAAAAAACTTTTGGCTTTTACTAACCATTTCTTTTATAATTTCAAAGCTTTTTTAAAGCATTACCACAAAGTGATAGCCTTTTTTTTAACTTTATTTTAATGCCTACTATGCATGCCTAGTGCTTCAAAAAAGTTTTTATAAAGTTTAATATATTAATTATATTATTTTTTTATAGTTCAGCATTTTGAAAAGTTGGATTCAAATAATCATTAAAAAGAGTTTCAAACAAAAATAACTAAATAATATTATTACAGACTCTGAACTAATTAAAAAATATATTAAACATTATTTTGACTACTAAATTGTTTATAAATCTATTAATAATTATAAATTTAATACTAACTAGTTTAAGAAATATAAACCAAAAGTTATTACTAAATCAGACTATTATAATTTAGTCTTGGCTAAATTTTTATTAAATAAAATCTTTAGAACTTTCAACTAACTTCTTAATAACAAAGCATATAGATATTTGTAATTAGCTATAAAATGCTTAAACAGGCTAGTTCTATCTTTCTTCAAGCAATAGTTGCTCTTTTTAATTAATATATCCAAACATCTTATATATTTAAGTAATAGAAAAAAGATTGCATTTTTTTAATATTTAAAAAACCTATATTTGATAAAAACCTTTTTAATATAAAACCTATTAGTCTTGTCAAATATTAAGCAATTATATACTAAACTTCTTATTAATTACCTTAATTTAATATTTATATAACATTATATTCTATCTTCTTACAACTATATTGCTTTATCTAACAACAGCATCTTTATTTTTATACATATGCTTAACAATATTATTAAATATTCTAGTTGCAACAATAAACAATTATAGTTTCTATTTTGAACATAAGCAAAGCATATGATTCTGTTAATTTAAAACTTTTTACAAAGTTTTTTAAATAGATATTAATGCCTTAAACTCTCATCAATACACTTACTAATCTTTGTACCATTTACCAAAATCAGGTTATATTTAATTTTAATCTTACTAATTTTTATTTAGTTAAAAATAGTATAAATTAAGAAGAAACTATAACTTCTTTATTTTGGAGAATCTACTATAATTTTTTAATTTATAAAACCATTTTATAATTTTCAGATTACTTTCTGTCTGCATCTTGAAAAACCAATTTATATTTATTTTAAATACAAAATTTAAAAATATTTGTATTAGTTTTAGTCTATATAGATAACATCTTTAAAATTGTACAATCCAAAAAGAAGCTTAATCTAATAACTAAAACTGCTATATTCTTTTATCAAATAGTTAATATTCAAATTAATCTAACAAAATTTATTCTAGCTACAAACTTTTTTACTACTTTAATGTAGCTTTTTGAATCTCTAATTTATTATATTTTAAAAAATCAAACTTTCAAGTTTCTTAAATATTGGTTTATACTTAATAACAAACAATCTCAAGCTATTAAACTAATAAAAAAAGAGGTTTTTAATCTTATTAATATTATCAGCAAAAAGAAAATTACTGACAAACAAATTACTTATATTATCAATATAGTAATTATTCTAATCTTGAAATATAGATTATATAACATTATTCTTTTTCATACTACATGTAAACAAATTTTATTCAAATATCTTATTGTAGCAAAACACAAGTTTTATCTCTTCAAATCTATATCAAATAGTACATAATACTCAATTTATATTTATATAATCTTTATAATATTTGAAATATTTAACTTCAGCACTATATTTATAATTATTTCTAATGAATCAATAATTCTAACCTTCTTGATATTACAACCTAAATCAAACTTTATTAGTTACAAAACAACTTATAATCTTCTATTAATATTTTATATTTTCTAAACCAATTATTAATAGCCTTAATAAACACTTATTAAACTTTAAAATTATTTAACTTTTTATTCAGCTTGGTTTAACAATTTTAGCTAATCTAAATCTAATATGTTTTTATATAATTAGTAACAAAAATCAGTTACTAGAATCAATTTTATTTTAGTATTTTAAATATTCAACTTCAAAAAAACAACTTAAATAATCAAACATTATATATTTTGAACAACTTTGCATAACTAAAAACAGTATCTTATTAGATTGAAAATATCTTTTACTCAGACTGCTATACTTGCCTAAAGGTAGAAAACTTTTTTGGTTTTTCTTCTTAGAGAATACAATTTTAGTATATTCTTACTACTAAAATATATTACCATATTACCAATTACCTGATTATAACCTTTATGCTTATTATACTATTAATATATCTAAAAAATTTACAAAATCTAAACTTTGATTACTTTTATATTACAATAATGAAATTATTATTAGAAAAATATAAAAATATTTTTTTTCATCTAACTATTACTTCATTACTTACTAAACTTCCACATAGATTAAGTTACTTAAAATTTTATTTTTTACTATCTGTTGAATATAAATAATATATAAGATATCAACTTAATTTTTACAGAATTAACCAAACTTGTACTATTAAAGTATCTGCAATCATCTTAACACAATTTTTTGGCAAAACTAATTTTAAACATTAACACAACTTCAATACAAATTACTTAGATCTTATTTGCTTTATAGCTGTTAAGCACCCAACTTGTACTTCTTTTCTATCTACTATTTTTATTACTAATTCAATTGTTTTTAAAATTTTTACTCTAAGCAAAGTTATTAGCAAACTTAAATTTATCTCTTACTATAACTAGGAAATCAGAAACTGATGCAAGTCCAAAGCGAAATACATGTATATATGTAACACAAATTACATTGGCTGCAGATTATTACAGGAACCTCAATTCTCAATTTTGATTGGTAGTTTCAGACTAACATTGCATGATCATGCATTCAAGTTTTCTTAAACAGTTAAGTTCTCATTACACTTCGGACAATTATTTTTATTAACAACTATTCTTTTATATTGATGACTTAGTAATTAACATTGGTACTGACCAATTCACAATAAATATTAGTTATATTTAAGTTAATAATAATAATTAAACTATTAATCTTTTTTTTGTCAAAATACAACTCTGGCTTTTATTATACAAAACTAAGCTCTTTTTAATTATTATTGCAATTTTAATAGCTCTTTACAATTTAGTAGTTAATATTTTCACTAATTCTCAATCAGTAATTTCTAAATTCAATAATATTTAACTTAGCTTATTTTAATAAACTATTTAAATTCAACTTGTAGCCTATTTAGTACACTCTTTTAAATATTATTAAATCATATAAACTTCAAATTATCTTTTACAAAATGCAAACTCATTCAAATAATAAGCTTAATAAATAAGCAGATTCTCTTGCCAAACAATATTTATTATTACTACTTCTTTCATTTAATTATACAAGTTTTTATAATCAACAATAACATTGTTGTTGTTTTATAGTATTGCATAATTCTCTATTATGCTATCATATTTTTTTTAATAGAGATTCTTTAAAGTATCTCATATAAGCAAACTACTTTAAGAGATTTTTGTTATTATATAACTTAATATTGTAAAATAGTTACTTTACCTACTTGCCTTTTTAAAAACAGTTACCATCTTTTAAAAACAGTTACTCCACCTACTTACTATTTTAAAAACAGTTGTTTTACCTATTTGCCCTTTTCAATATCATTACAAGACCTATTTACTCTTTTCAAAACTATTACAACACCTACTTGGCCTTTTCAAAACTGTTACAACACTTACTTGGCTTTTTCAAAACTATTATAATACCTATCCACTCTTTTTAAAACTAGTACAACATCCATTTACCTTTAGTATTCCAAATAGTTTGTTATTAGCATTAATAAAAAAATTTATATATAATAAAAAAAATTTATATATAAAAAATAATATTATATATATATCTGAATAATGTGATATCAAAATAAGAAGATACAATACACAAGCATTAAAAATTAAGTAGACAAAGATATCTGAAGACTGAAGGAAAAAAGAATGAATCATTTATGGACCAAAACACAACCAACAATTAGGCAAAATAATTAAGAAAAAAAAAAAAAAATGTTAACAGAACACTGGTTAATATATACAGAAAAAGGAAGAACAGTAACAGAATTAAGTATATGAAAGGTTGTGAAATAGTTTAGAACAAATGACTAACAAGTGCAAAAGATAGATAAGATGAGACCACAATATGAGAGTAATACTAGAGTTACTAATAGAAAAAGCTAATAATAGAATAAATGCAACATTAGAACAGATACAAGAAGATAGAGCAATAGAAGAATAGAAAGAAGATGAGATGAAATTGTTAGGAATGAGACAAACAGAAGAATTAGAGGTAGAATTGATTAGAAAACAAAACTAAACAGCATGATTACAAATCAGTTAGTAGAGATATTAACATGAAACAAGAAGAGAAACAAGAAAAAATACAACTTTTATACTGATAGAACACTATACAAAAAGAAAGGTGAAATCAGCACAGAAAGAATAGGCATTGGTTGGGTGCAAATAGAAAAAGAAGAAGATTGGTCAGAAGAAGAAATCACATTGTGACTTGAAGGTTGGCCTTTAGCAACAATAGCAGAATTAGCAGCAATATGGATAGCAATTTTAACAGTACCAGAAAAGAAAAGTGTAGAAGTGTTTACAG
>CAJVQA010002016.1:0-23290 GCA_910591915.1 Cetraspora pellucida
AAATAACAGTTATTAGATTTAATATTATTAATAAGCTTTTTAATTTATTTTATAAAATATGATGTATTAGAAGTGATGATACAGCCTATATTTTGAAAGTTACAAGTCTTTAACTTTTAAACTTGCAGTTTAATACTACTAAAATGGCCTTTGGCCTTTGTAATTAAACTTTTAATTATTTATCATCAACTATCTTTTTAACAAACAATACTGTTCTAATAAAAGTTATAAAACTTCTTTTTCTAATCAAAACAAGTCTAAAAAGAAGCTTCTAGTCTCAAATTTGACAGAATTATAATAAAAAACAACTTCAACTCTCTATTATTTCTTTAAAAAATTTCTTTGTTCTTACTTCTAAATTTTCTCTTTTATATAGTTTTTTTTTTTTTTTTTTAAGGCAATCTTACCTGTGTGTCCTATTTATTATTAATAATGTATGATTACAAGTTTATATACTATGTATATCAATGAAAGTACAACTAGTCACATGTATAACTTTAGTCATTATTTAATTAAGGGTTCCACCTATAGGTTACCCACTAGATGCCATACCTGAGACCTACCTATGAGTTCCCTATTTAAACTTTCTAATTTTTAACATTTATTGCATATATCTGAAATACAGTATATTACTATTATTGAGACATAACAGGTTAGGGCTATCTAATTACTATTTATATTTAAGTACTATCTTATTAGATATTATTAAGTATCCATAGTCCTTTCAAATTTACTCTTAACACAAACTTACTAAGTATAGTACCAAGATTACTCCTTAGATTTTATCTAATTTTAGTAGATCCTGTATCTACTAAAACTAAGTTTGATGCCAGAAGTGTATGAATTTTGGTAAGTCTATTCCTTTTCCAAAGTTTCCTTTTATGTTCACTGTATCATCTGCTAGTGCACCTTCTCTTCATTTCTGATATGTTCACCACTTCTCTTGCATCGAGTGCCAACTTTTCATATTGGAAACCTTCTTTCTAGGAACTTTCTTATATACTAATCTTCTAATCACATGAACTTAGCCACAAGGCTTCGCATATATTCATATGCTTCCATAGATTACAGAGTTTTGCCTCCAGCTAGAATTGAACCATTAATCTTGTCTGTAAAAGGAGAAGTGCCTAGACTACTAGGCTATGGGACTTCATCCCTTCCCTTTACATATTTTTTGTGTAATATTAAATCATTTTTCAAATTGGTTTTATTTAATATTATATTGTGTAAATTAAATTTAATCAAAAAAAATCTTTCTTTGTTACAAAATAATTTGTATTAATTTACTAAAAATAAATTCTGTATTCTATTATACAGTAGCTACTGTAATATATAACTAATTATAACTTTGTGTTATACTAGCTACATTAGCCATATTAATCATACTAGTCACAAATTATGTCACATAGGATACAAAGATTACACAAGCTGCAGTAGCCACAGTAAGCTTCAATAAAACCCCTATAAACACAAAACCTACCTTGTAATAAATTTTATAATAATACCTAAATTTCAAAGACTTATATCTCAAAATCTTACTAAGCAAAAGAAGTTCAGTTTTTTAAGAAGTCTAGTTCAAAATGCCAACCTTAATAAACTCTAAATCTAATTCTATTGATTTGGATTATTTTTATGAAAAATTTCTAAATTGTTTCAGTATTGAAATCTATAAAAATATGTCACAAACATCATATTTAATATCTGCTAACAAACAACTTAACATCTGTATTACTACAGAGCTTAGAGGTAGTATTAAAATCTGTTATTATCTTTAAGCACCTGCTACTAGCAATATAGTTATGTGTTTTTGTAAAAAATACTATACATATTTCTATTTACAAAAAACCTTACCTATGAACAATACCAAAATACCAATATTATTAAAAGATTAAAAGATAAAAAATCATTTGTTTTCAATACTATTAAGTCTACTAACTTTATTCTACTATCTTCAACCTTCTTATTTGCATTAACTATATACCAACATACTTGTAGCAAGTGCAATCAACCTATTAATTATAAAGTAATTAATAATAGACATTACTTAGCTGCTAATGCTAAATTCTTTAATAACAATTCATGTTATTAATCCTGTCTTGAAACTGTAACTGAGTTTGAAGCTAGTAAACAACCTATTATCAACTCAAAATAAGGACCTTTCTAAGCACCTTCACTTTATGAACTTGAACAATCTCTTAACATATTTTGTATTAACAATTTACTCATTTCCAAACTTAACCCTCTTACTTCTACTACTAAAGATACAGTAAACAATACAACAACTAATACTATTGTCATAGATATCAATAACTCTAACTTATCTGATAATAACCAATAGCAATAATAATAATCAAAGCAACAATAACAACAAAAAACATCTAATTAATCTAAACAATAACAACAAAAATTATATAAACAACTAAAACAACCTTATAGCCAAGCTGCAAGATCTAAGCTTAATTCATAATTTGACTAGTTAACAAACTTTTCAGTTACTGAAAAAATGAAAAATAACACTAAACTCTAAACAGATATTTCATAAAAACTATTTAACTTTTTTAAAGAATATTTATATAATTTCTTTTTAGAAAAAGTTATTAAAGAAGCAACAGAAAACTGCCCTGTACTTAAAGCCAGCTTTTATCTACTTATTCAACAAATAACTAGTACTAAACACAAATTTTTAACAAACTTAATTCAACAGCATAATCTTACAATGGACCAATCTGCTACAATATCTTTTAACATCTTTGAAAAGACTTTCAAAAAGCTCATCTTCATATTCACTACTGTACTTTTCACTAAACTTAACTATCTAGAAATTTTTGCTTCAGCTGCCACTATTCTACCTCTTAAAACCAAAAATCATTTACAATTCTGTATTAACTTAGTTCACCTTTATCTATACTTATCTAGCAATTATCAAGCTATTAACTATACAAAATTTGCAGAAGATATTAAACTTAGATTAAAAAGATTTAAAATATTATTAAAAATTACTAAATATAACAAAAATAAAAAATATCTCTCTATTAATATGAATATTCGATTTAATATTCAACTAGAATTTAATATTTCTAAGATCTTATTTATGGACAAATACAATATTCTTTCTTTAAAAAACTTACTTTTTCATTTTAATGAATGGTTTAAAAAAGCTTTTCTACTATACAGTAGACAATTCTTAAATGCTATTGACAAAACCAAAATATCTAATTATCTTAAATACCAATTCAGACAACACTTCATTTTTTATCTTAAAGAACTTCTGTCTAATACTTATGAATTTGTAGAACCACATAATCTACAAGAAAGATAATATAAACTTTTAAACAAGTTAACTACTATATACTTAACTGCATGGACTTTAAATGCTCTTATCTTTTAACTACTAAAATACCAAAAGGAAAAGAAAAAGAAACATTTACAAACTTAAAACCCAATATTAAATTATATTGAGATGGGGTTCTGTAGTCTAGTGGTCTAGGCATCCTCTCTTCACAGACAAGGTCAACAGTTCAATTCCAGCTGGAGGTAAAAACTCTGTAATCTACAAAAGTACATGAATATATGCAAAGCTCTGTAGCCAAGTCTATATGATTAGAAGATCAGTATATAAGGAAGTTTCCAGAAAGAAGTTTTCTGATATGGAGAGTTGATGCTTGATGCAAAAGAAATAAGGAATATATCAGAAATAGTAAGAAGATGCACTAGTAGGTGATATGGTAAATATAAAAGAAAACTATAAGAAAAAAATGAACTTATCAAAATTTAAATACTTTTGCATCAAACCAGTTCTAGTAGATATAGAATTAACTAAATTAGATAAATCCAAAGGGTAATCTTAGTAGCATACTTAGTAAGTTTGTGTCAAGAGTAAATTTGAAGAACTATGGATATCTGGTAACATCCAATATAATGGTATTTTGATATAAATAGTAATTAGATAGTCCTAACCTGATATGTTCATATAGTAATGTAAGTGTTGCATATATGCAATAGAATTTAAATCAAAAAGTTTAAATAGAGGATTTACAAGCAGATCTTAGGCATGACAGCTAGTGAGTAACTCTTAGCCAGAACCCTTAATTAGATAATAACTAAAGTTATATATATAACTAGTTATACTTTCATTGATAAACTTTGTATATAATTATATAATAATATATTACTCAATAAAGACAGAAAGACAAGATTGCTGCTTTAATACAAAAAAAAAATACTAAATTATATTTACAACATAATATATCTGTACTTACCAAATACATTTTTGATAACTCTTATCAAAAAAATACTCCAAAAAAAGTAATGAATCATTGAACAAACTCTATCTTAACCTATTTGTTTTTTATATCAAAGGCAAACATAAAGCTATATTTCAAAAACAAATTTCTATTATTATACTTGATGAATTAGCAGTAAAAGCAAAAGAATATATTTGCTTTGCCAATACTGTTAAAACTAATCCCAAATAATATAGCTTCTACTTTTACCAATATTTATTAATTTACCAAAATACTGCTGTTCAAAACCACAATATAGATAAAATAAACAAACAATAAGCAATTGATTTCATTATAACTAAACTTATTAATACTGATTTTTTTGTATAAGTAATCACTTATTTTAAAATTACTAAATTCTACAAAGAAAAAGCTCTTTTTGAAGTTAAATTTATTCTATACAACAAATTTAATATTAAATTCAAAATCTCTACTGCTATAAAAGTGTCTCTTTTTTTAAAAGAAAAGAAACAGACTTATACCTCTTTTCACTAAAATTGCTTCTACACAACTTATAAATGCAGCCACTACCTTATCAAAAGAGACTACCATAGTATTTGATAAAGAAGATAATATAAGTAGGCAGTCAGAAAAGCCTATTTATGCAGAGAACCAAGCAAATAACAGTCAGACTTAATGCACAAAGCAGACTATAAAACTCTTCACAGCTATAAGAGCTGAGCTTCAAATAGTAAGTGTCCTAGTAGAAGACAAATACTTATTCTTAGAGACTATCCTATCATATAACTCTGAGAATTACAATACAAATTTTAAAAAAATTAATCACAAACTCTTACATATTTACAACTTTAAAGTCTGTTACAACAAATTTCTTGCATACTTCAATTTATCTCTAATTTTACAAAACCAAACTATTGGTTTCTTTTTTAACATCTTTAACAATATAATCTTATACATTATGCTACCTTTTCTATTAATGCTAATATTAATGAAGCCTATATCTATCTACTCTCTGAACTGCACTTATTATTAAAACATACTTTTATTAGCCAAAAGCTTCTACACCAGTACCTTAATATTCCTCTTAAGTTTCAAACACATAATACACTTAATCTTAATATTGTTATCTATAATATCCAAAATTTTAATAATATAGAAAAAAAACTTCTATTAAAAGAATATTGTCTTCAAAATAACCTACAAATAATGTGCCTAACTGAAACCAAAATAGCAGAGACTAAAAACAAAAAATTCTATAACAACCAACATTTTACATACTACTGATCAAACAGTTCTATATTTAAAGAAGGTATATACATTTTAATTTATAATAATCTGCAACCACACATCTACAACATACTTAATTACTTAGGAGAAGCTATTGCAATAAATTTGTTTTTTAAATATAACTACAAGTTCAGAATTATCTTGACTTATCTTTCATCTACCAACAACCTAACATGACAGCAAACACAATCAATCATTATTACATGAATACAACAAGCCTTATAGTAACAATTATATATTATTGTTCTTGGTAATTTTAACTTAGCTACTCTAACTACTATCTCTAATATAACCAAATATCAACTTCTTAACTATCTTTATAGTACAAATATGTATGACCTGACTAGCCATACTAACAACATCAAAATTACTTGGCAGAGTAGTAGATATTAAAGCAAAATTGACTAGATATGGGCCAGTAAACATACAGTCTCTTTTCTTAACAAATTTTGCCTAGATGATTTATTTAAAACTACTAATAATGATCACCAAATCCTGATATCACAATGGACCTTTTACTTTGTGCCTAAATTCAGACAAAAAAACAAATACAAAGAAGAACTTTCAACTATCAAGCAATGATAAAAGAGAAATAAAAAGAATTTACTAATCAAATTGACACTAAAATGCAAAATAACAACATTAACTCATTCATACTAGAAACAGACATATTAGAAAAACTTTGGTACAAAATATATATATCTGTTATAAATGCTGCTCTTCAATATATATCTAACAAAAAATATACTATAAAACACTTTTTTTACATCTTTTCACTCAAAGCAACAGCTCTTCATAAGGATCTCAAACAAATTGGTAGCATTATCAACAATGTTAAAAACTTATTCAAATACTATTAACCAATTACTAATACTATTATTGACCAAATTTATAATATTAACCAAAATTATGGTTTTAATATACCAAACCCTTCTCTAGACTTCCAATTATTATCACAATAAATCTTCCAAATAAAACAATTATGAAAGATTATATATTATGCTAGAAGCTTAGTAAACTCTTAACATCTCTGTTAACATATTAACAAAGCAATTAATAACAGATATAAATGACTACTAACTTAACCAACTAAAATAATTAATATTATTTTTAATTGATATACTGATTCAGTAATTCTTTATAATATTAAAACAGAAAATAAAGTTATAACTGACTCTTTAACTATACTTTTATATATAAAACAATACTTCTACCAATGGACAAAACATTAATGAAACATTTAACTTGCACTAGGCCAATGAATATTAACTTAAACTTTCATTAATATAAACTGATATGCTACACTTTTACAACTAATTACTACAAAGGAAGTTTTACATACTGTTAAACAACTGTTCAATAACAAAGTATGTAAACCTTTTGAAATAAGTAATAAAATGCTTAAACACTGTAAACTACACATGCTATATGCAATTATACATTTACTTAACAAATATCTTAATACAAACAATATTCCTAAACAATGCAAAAATAATTAAATTTATCTAATATCAAAAAAGCCAAACTTTGATAGAAACTTTAATAACACATATTAGGAGCCTGCAAATTGCCTATTTTGAAGCCTAGTTTAGCCCATATTTAGGATTAAAATTTTTTTTCTGATCTAGTTTAGCCCATATTTAGAGTTAACATTTTTTTGCTAGCTCAGCCTAGCATACATATATTAAATTTTTTTCTTCAGTCTGGCTTGTCTTAGCTCACAAAAATTTTTTATATAATTTTACAAAATTTTAAACCTGCACTGGCCTATAATTATAAAATTTTGCAAATTTTTCAGTCTGGCCCAGTCTGCAATTATAAAATTTTGCTTTAGGCCCAGTCTGGTCTACAAAAATTTGTAGGTTGGATCAGACTGTAGGACCCAATGCAGACCTCTAATATACATCCTATTAGCTTGATAGAATATATCAAAAAACTATATACAAAAATACTAACAAACAGACTCTTATCTATTCTATCAAAACATCCAATACTTAATCCCCACAACTATGTTGCATTGTCTAGCAATAACATAAATATTCTTATACATATACTTAACAACTTTATTGAAGACACAACATATAACAAAAAACTACTTTGGCTTTTATCACAAGATATGAGCAAAGTTTATGACTTTGTTAATATTGCTCTTTTGAAAAAAGCTTTACATAAAATCAAACTTTCTTTATCCATTATCCTTACAATTTTCAACTTACTATCTTCATATGCTAACAAGTTATTATCAACTTTGGTCTAATATTTACATATGCAGTAAAAGATAGAATCAACTAAGAAGAAACTATCATTTTTCTTCTATAGAGAATATATTATGACTCACTAATCCATCATATTTATACAAAATTCAAAGAATACACTACTGCCTCAACAAAACTAACTTTACTATTTTCTCTTAAACATCAACAAATACAAGCTAATACCTCTATTATTACCTATATAGATGATATACTGCCCTGGAAATTTCACTTTTTACTAACCTTGAAAATATTCAAATTCTCAACATTTCTTCAAATTCTCTCAAAGAAACCTGAAAAATTTACTGGCTCTTTGAAAAATTTACTACTAATTTTGAAAAACTCAATTTTTTCACCTAATTTTTATCCTTTTTATTTGCTCTTTTTTGCTACCTATATTATAAAACATTCTACTCATATTATAAACTACTTAAAAAATCTTTTTTATATTTCCATTTCAAGCTATTTAAAACTTTAAACATCTTTCTATTATTATTACTTATAATTCTATAATAAATCTACAAACTACAACCTAACAAGATCACTACTTAGACTGGTTCAAAAGCTATTCTATTTTAGAAAATTCTTCTTTATTTACATTTATAACATCTGGCATTCAAACATTAGATTTTTTAAAACCAATTCTCAAAGATTTCTACTCTGATTCAATTATTAATTTTATAACAATTAACAAACTAGCTGTAAAAAGTAATTTCAGCCTATTAATTCAAACTATAATAACCAAAAAACCTAAATTTATTATAAACATGATTCTAAACAAAAACCAAAATATTACTGAAGTAACCAAAATACCTTTTAAAATCCTTCTTAGTACAACAAAAAACTGGCTTATCAAATTTACTTATACTCTTTTTCATAAAACAAATTACAAACAACTCTTTGATTTCAAATTGCTATAAATCTTGTCATACTTTATCTATTCCTATACAACAAATACCAAATCATTGATTATCAAAAATTCTTTCATGATTTACAACTTAAACCTATCTATCTAAAAACCTTTATATATATAAACTATATTTCAAATACTTCGAAAAAAACAATACTCATATATTACAAATTCATAATACCTCTAAATTTCATATCAAAATTACTATAAATATTTCTCTTCAAAAATTTAATATAAATTATTGTATTTCATCTTTTCACTTAATCAAACTACAATTTGACATCTGGTTTTATAAATTCTTTATAAATTACAAAAAACAATTTAGTAACATCAATAAACAAAAAGTCTACAACTATATCAAATACTAAATAACAATAGCAACTAATAATTCTTTTTCAAAAATCTTAAAATTATAAGCAAAAATAAAAAACAACAAAAGTTTGAATAAATAAAATAATTATATATAGACAAAGTAACTACAATATATTACAAAGCATAGTACAGTTTAACATAAGTCAAAATAAAGCACAAAAGAGAAGTAACATCAACAACAAACAAAACACCAAAGCAATAGACAGCCTTTGGGTCAACTTTTAAATTTACATTCGAGACAGAACAAAAGCTCAAGATGAAAGGCTACAATACCAGAAGCAAAACCAACAACAATAGCAACAACACAAGTGAAAAAAAGAACAAAATAGATACAGTACATCATAGTACAAAGGCAAAAAAATCTCATTTTGACATAGCTTTATCTTATAAAAGAGCAAAAAGTAGCAAAACTAGCATACCTCTGGCAAAAACAAAGATGTCATCACCTCAAAACAACAAAAACAAAACAAAACCAGTTCAAACTAGTTTTGATAACAACACAACAGAAATGGAAAGCAATAACAATAATCAACATACTGCAAATAACAACAATAGCAATAGCACAATCATATTAGCAAATATAGATATACCAATAACCCAAAATAACATAATAAATCAAAGTGCAAATATAATTAAATGTAACAACCAAGCAGAAACTACTGGAAATCAAAACATGGAAATAGTAGATAGTAACCAAATAAAAATAAAAGGTAATAGACAGCAACAAGAAAGTAATACAACAGCAGACAAGCACTATCATGAGCAATATACAGCCAAATAGCACAAAAAAATATAGCACACAGAAGCAACACACAAAGCACAAAACAAAATGACTTCACAGAAGAATGGATACAAGAGATAAACAAAAAATTAGAAGAAGAGGTACACAAAGCATTTGACAAAACTATATGAAACTATGACAAAATAGTAAAAGCACTAAAAAGTGAAGAAGGAATTCAAGACTTCATCAAATACAAAATGCAAACTAAGCCAACAAACTAGGCATTACATCTAGCAATTGAAGCTAAGTTTAGACATAGAGATGCCACATTCTTTCTTATCTTTACTAGAGTAAAAAAATCAATGCCACAACACCAAGAAGCCTATGAAAACTTGTTTTAAGAAGCACTGAAGAAGTATAAACTAACTAACAAAATAACCATTACTGATAGAAAAACAAGAGATTTAATTCATTAAAAACTATAACAAAAAATAATAATCAACTACCTAACTAATACAAATTTCTATAAGATGACAACAAAACAAATATTCTATCTTATCAAATATTACAAAGGATTCACCAAAGATAGAACTATAGAAAACAACCCAGATCTATATGAGATTGTACAAAAAGTAACAACTGCTTATTTATAGCAATTATTAACAGATCCTAACCAAATTTTAACAAATATCATTCAAATACTTCCCTTCAACTTACCTATATGACATAGAGAATATATCAAAGTTGTCATTGCAGCTCTATACAGAATATACCACTTTAATAAACTACTAAACACCTACTTTACATTACTAGAACTACTGCCTGACTCAGTGAAGGAATTAAATTCTAAAATCAAACATCTCTTCTCAATTACAGAGAGAAGCCAATTAAGAGAACTTACAAACATAACAAGGTAACTAAGAAATTACTACTTTTTGATAGAATTCCAAGTAACTATTTTAACCTACTACCTTCAAAAAAACCATTACTAGCAGCTTACCAAGATTTAGAGCCTATATATAGACTCTACTTTCCTATAGACCTACAAGACCCAAACACAGATATTAAAGAAACAATCCAATTATTATGAGAAGATTATTTCTTTAAAAGATTACCCAATAACTACTTTCTAGCAAAGCCATACTTGCTCAAAGAAACTAGTGAAATTAAAACAACTGATAGCTCTATATATCCAATAACCGAAAAACTATAAACAAAAAAGTTTATCCAACAAATTAGACTATGATACAAATTTTTGCTTCCTTTACTATCACATATCATGACAGTAAACTCTACAAACAAACCTGACCTATCAGAAGACCTACAACAAATAACAAAATACAATCTGACTTTACCAATAACAACACCTAAAGCACTCATACAAACAGCAAGATTACTTAGAGAAACCTATTTTTTTTATAAGATTCCAACAAATTGGATTCAAATAGATTAACAAGCAAACCAATTACAATCAAATAAAACAACAGACAATAAACAAAACAAACCCAATATTCCCCAAACTCTAACAGAACTGCAGAAGAAATTAGAAAAAATTACAGATCTGATATATATTAACATATTTATAAATCAACAAGAAGATATTACAAACATCTTGATAACTCTATGCCAATACTTTAATATCGAAACAATACCTGACTATCTACTACAACTACTACCACTCCCAGAACCAAAATGGGACATCTTTATATAAATTAAATGTCAACTAATCTAAATATAAACAGTACAATAGAAACATCTAAATAACTTCTAACAAATAATAACTTATTAGATAATATAAAAATAATAACACATAACATACAAGGTGCAAATGACAAACTTAAGATGCAATATGGCTAGAATACTGCTATAAAAATAATTACAACATAGTTAGCATAACTGAAACAAAGCTTGCTGAATTAACACACACTAGATTTAAGTTACTAAATCCCTATTACAATATATACACATCAAACTGTACTAGCAAAATTGCAAAAAAGCAAGAATCAAGTATAGGCATAATGATAGCAGTATTCAAATTTTTGAAGCTATATATATACAATATTATAATACTAGAAGGCACAGCAATCGCAATTAACTTCTTTTTTTCACAAAGCCAAAAAACAAGAATTATATCTGTTTACTTGCTATCTAATAACAAAGTGCTAAGTGATAATACACAAAAAAAAATTATTAAATAAGTTACATATAGCTATGCACATAATTACAGTACTATAGTTCTTGAAAATTTTAATTTTGATAGACAAAAATGAAAGGCTCAATCTATGTTGCAACTCTTTACAATGATGAAATCTCAAGGAATGAATAACCTTTTAAATTACTTCGACATTAACTTACCTACCTGGACAAGAGGACCTCTATACAGCCAGATTGATAACATATAGATATCTAACATATTAATACTCAATATAGACCAATCTGAAATAATTAGTGCTGAACTGATAACAGATAGTGATCATAGTATAATTACAACAACATAGCAAACAAACATAAGCATTAAAAAATATAGACCCAAAACAAGACAATGAACAATCTTTTTATACAACAAAATGATATTAGATGACTGGACAGATTTTAAGAATAACATCAATAAGTATATAAAAAAGAAAGAAAATAAACTCAACCAAGAGATTACTACAGAAGAGGAACTAAACAAAAGCTGAAATATTCTAAATCAAGCAATCAAACAGATAGCTAATAACAACATATCTAAAATTAAAACAAGTTTCAAACTACATTATGCATTCTTCAAAAAAGCTACAAAGCTTTATACTGCTTTGCAAAAAATTAACCAAACAATAACATATTTAAAAAGAAATAATCAAAATATAGCTGCAATATCAACTCAAGAAATTAATAACAATATTGACAAGATTAATAACTATACAGAAATACAATTACCTAAGCTCAATCTTATACAAAACACTAACACACCGCTAAAAGACACTATTAAACTACTAAGACATCAACAAAAAATGATATACCAGACCTAAAAAATAGAAAACAATATAGCTCATAAGCAAAAAAATTTAAAATAACATAATAAAGAGACATAACAACTTCTCAACCAATACCATGAAGATAATTAACAGTATACTACAAAGACATACAGATTCAGTTATACTTAACAACATTACACATATAAACAAAATCATAACAGAACTGCAAGCAATCAAAAAAAAAAAATCAAAAAGCACTTTGAAGAATAGACAAAAAGCAATTCTACAAATGATAGTTACTGGACAAAATGGCAAAAACAATATTAGCCACATAGAAGAATAGACAAGTCCTGGTACAATATTTTACTAAATCCTATAACAACACAAGAACTACAAACCAATCTACAGAAATCACTGAATAGCAAGGCAACAGGACTACAACAAATATCAAATGAAATGCTAAAACATATAGATACATACACTTGCAATCTTCTATTTAAAATTTTTAATGCATGCCTTTCACTTAAAACAATTTCTAAAATATAAAAGCAAAGCAATATATATTTAATATCGAAAAAGCAAAAATTTTTAGGAAAGCTTAATGAGACATGTCTAATTACTTTAATTGAACATATAAAGAAAATCTTCACAAAAATCATAACAAAACAACTAAACACAATATTTACCAAATATCCAATTCTACACCTAAGCAATTATGTTGCAATTTCTAATACCTCTATACAAACACCAATCATAATGATCAGTCACATCTTAGAGGATGCTTAAATTCAAAATAAGGAACTATAGCTTTTAAGCCAAGATATATCAAAAGCATAAAATACAATCCATATTCCTCTACTCAAAAAGCATTGCAAAGAATACAGATACCAGAAGAAATAACAGAACTAATTACAAACATTTTCACTAATCAATATAATTACATAATAACAAAGTTTGGTCTCACAGAACTATATGAAGTAAATGATGATATAGATCAAGAAGAGACGATAGCATCTTTTCTGTGGTGCATTTACTATAACCTACTACTTATGACTATACATAACAATATAACAGGTTATATACTAAGTACTACATATACAGAAAATAATAGAAAAAGATGAACTTGTCAGCATTAGCATATATGGATGACACTATATAGATAGCTCAATCCCAACAGGAACTACAAGCAATTATAAAGATTACAAGCTCATTTTTCTCTCTTACAAACATAAAAGTAAACCTTAACAAATCAATATTGGCAGTAACCAATTTGAAAAATATAAGCAAAAATATAATCTATGACAATACAATAATAGAAGCAATACAACCAAAGAAGGCCTTCAGATTTCTAAGATGCTAGTACACCACCTATAAAAACCACAAACCAATCCACAAAATTATAAAAAAAGAAGCTGAACATCCTATAAAAAGAATTAAAAATACAAACATTACAGAAAAGTAAGCTATATATATTATCAATGCAGTTATTTTAACAAGAATTGTATATAAGGTCCAGAAGACTTATTTGCCACTATACTTGTATAAATCAATTACAAACAACTACACAACAGTAGTAAAACACAAGACTGGTTTAGCATAAACCATATCTAATTCAACACTCTTTCACTACCACATATATGGTTTGTGAACAGTAACAGACATCCAAATATAGCAGCATATCTCACTCATATACAGGCAACTAAACTATTCAAACATATCACATTCAACAATAAAATATGCATACAACAAATCCAAAATGCAGCTCTCAGTAATAAGTTAATCCTAAGCAATAGCACATATGTGCTACTGCAAAAAGAAGCAAAAACCTCTTTAGCACATATGCTACTTAGTCTACAACAAACAAATCTAACTTTTCAAAATAATAACAACAACTGGCCAATATCTAAAGCTTCAATCCTACTTTTTAGAGGCCATTTAGATTAAATTCGGATTCTATTTTATATATCCAGTTAAATCTGAATATAATCTGAATTGAGTAAATTCAGATTTAATCTGTAAAAGTAATTGACTAACCAATCAAAATATAGGACATGCAGAACTCAAATTACTTTATATAGAATAAAAGTCATTTAATGCATTTGAGATAAGCTAAATATGTCAATAACCTGCTTATTTTGGGTATGCATAGTTGCAATTAAGATTATTCTTGTCATATCAGTATTATTTTTTTGCAAAAAGATTGGGAATTCTAGATCTTTCACTTTATCTATTATTGGGATTGATAATTTAGGATTTATTTTTATTGTGTATCTAGTTTATGCATTATCTTGAAATTTTTAAATTTCCTATACCATACATATGTATGCATATATATAAATGTGTTTTCTGTTATTTGTACTATCATAGACAAACATATACAATTTTTCTTGTATGTATATACATACATACTTACAATATGAATTTTAAAAACAACCCACCACAGGCTTTATATATAAAAAAATGAAAGTTTTATAAAAGTATTTACAAAACTAATATGATCTGATAAAGTGTTTATATTATTTATATTTAGAAGCCCAAAACCAATTCTTGATTTTTGATTAACTATAATATTTATCATAACTATATAATTGTTAAGACCTATTTACTATTAATAAAATTTCTAAAAATTGTTAAAACATCTAAAGAACCAAATTTGAAAAAAATAATTAAGAACTAAAAACTATTACTAGTCCTTTATTATCTTTATTATATTTATGTAAATCAGATAATTTTTGATCTAAATAATTGACAATAAGTAGCATTTGTGTAATAGTTAGAATTGTAATTTAATTTTCATAAAAATTTACACTAAAAAATAGTACTTTACCAATTATTAGCATAGTGACAGTTTTTTTTTTTTAGTCAGCTTTATCATCATTCTACTCGGAGGCAAAAACATTCATAGTATTAATATTTCTTTTCAGAAATAATATCTGACCAACCAAGTTTGGATCTAAACTTGTTCTTTTTACATTAATAAGGTTTCTCACATCTGAAAATAACCTTTTGCTAGACACTGATGTTGTCAGTATTACCAAATACTTTTGTGTGATTTTAGCAAGTTTGAGAAAATTTTTTATATTTATTTTCTACCATTTCAAAGGATTTTCTGTTTCTAATGCTAATGGTAATAACAAATAATTTGAAATTTTGTCAAGAATTTGTACATTTGGAACTTCTTTTTTTCTTTTCATTTGGCACTGCTGAAGATATTCTTTATGTGAGCATATTGAAGTTTTTAAATTAAATAAAGGTAAATTATTTGATTCAAGAGTTATTTCTTTTATCTTTCCAAGTTCATCATGAAGATTTTGAATAATTTGTTGCTTTTCAATATCTTTCAAAAAATTCAAATTTTTATATCAGGGATCTAATAAAGTTGCCATTAAACTAAGATTATTTGGAACATTCTAATAATATATTAGTGCATTATAAATATTTTTTCTGATCTTTTTCAAAATACCTGCAGGTTATAAAATAAGTAATTTTTTGTGTAATTTATAATTTATATATATAGGTTTTAGTAATTCATTTTCATTACAGTGCTGCCAAAAAAAAAACTTGTTATAAACTTTTAAATTCAGAATAGTAAGTAATAATAGTTTTTTTTCTTAACAGTGTCTATATTATTTAATATCATAATAATTAAGTTATAATATAAATAAATAAACCTCTAAATACCTGTCATATCTAATGGATCTTTAATGAAAATTATTTTTTTTATAATATTGCTAATGACTTCATTATCATCAATATATTGCATATCTGTAGTATCTAATTCGAATACAGTATCCTCATCTAAAAACAATTCATCATTTGAAGGTGCTTCACTTGCTAGATCAAAAATTATTTCTTTAATTTTTGAAATTACTCGACTTAATGTCATGTATGAATTTTCAGAAAATTCTCTTGTTATTTCCTTAAATAGCATTAATAAATCAATAAGTTTATCTATTAACTCCTATTTATCATCAGAGAGAAGAATTTCTTTTAATTTGCTATCATCTTTCTTAATTTCTTGATCAGCTGATGTGTATAAATCAGTTTGAAGTTGAGTAATTGTATCTTTTAAAAAATAAAGGCGATCCCAAGCATAATATGTCAAGTTCCAATGAGTGAATACATCTTGAATACAACCAATAATATCAGTATAATTGAACTTCTTTTAATCATTCTAATTGTTTTTGACTTTAAAAAAACTGAATTATTCATTTTACACATGCTACTAAGACCTCAGCTGGGGCCAATTCTTTTCTGATTGCTAACTGTATAATATGGGCTATATATGAAAGGCATTTAATTTTTTCATATCCTTCTTTTTGATTTAATAAAGAAAAAGCTGATATCATATTAGAGCTACTATTAGTAGTAATTGATGTTATATGGTTTTTAAGATCCCAAAATTCAATAAATTTATAAAGTTCATTGACAATAACTTTACTAGTATGTGGAGAAGGAACATATTTATTTTTTAACATCACATCTTTTATTTCAAAATTTGATATAATCCAAGTTGCAGTAACTCCTAAATATCTGTGTTTTGCTCTACTAGACCAGAAATCTATTGCAAGTAAAATATTTTCTACAATTTTTATAAGATTCTTTAAATTTTCGTGATTATATTGAAAACTTTTAATGATGATGGTTCTGATTTTTTTTTTATCAGAGACAACAAAAGAAGGATCGAATTCAGCTATTTTCTCTTTATAAGCATTGTCAGTAACTGTAAAGAGAGACTGATTTGTAAGTAATATCCATTTAAGGACTGCTTCTTCCTGTCTTTTTTGAATATATTTGGAATAAGAATAAATTTTTTGTATGAAATTGGTAATTTTAGAATCTTGTATCTAAAATTAGTATTAATAAGATTTATATTAATAAAGTATATTTTTATTATATTTAGTTTTATGCAACTATTATTTACCTTTTTTGAAACTACTACATCATCTTGTGAAATAATTCCATGTTTGTCTCTAAGATGCATAATTAGGTTTCCAGTTGAGCTTTCCACATTTTTATACTTTTGTTTACATTTTTGTCTACTTTTATCCAAGATCTGGCAAATTCATACTTATTCACTCATGTCATCAATTTTCTTTTTAAAGTATTCCCAAGTAAATGATGGTTGTCTATATTTGTATAGTCTCTTATTTTTGGCACTATTAGACAATTTGTCTAAAAAAAGTAAAATCTACTAATTAAACATATTTAAACTCCCAGTTTCTTGTTATAATTTAATACCTTTTTCTTTATTTCCTAAGACTGTTTGTATACTAGGTGGTGTTTCAGCAGTTGCTGATAAATGAGATGAAATTCTTGAACCTTCTGATTGACTTTCTTGTTCTTAATCAATATGTGTGGTTTCAAAGTCACTATTATAATTGTATTCCAGATTATCTTCTATTGTTTGCAAAACTAACATATCGATCCTCCAGCTAATGCTTATAAATCATGACTCCTTATTACATCATTTTTGACAAATTAATCCATCTATGAAATTCTAATTTTATGTTTGTAATTCCCTTTCTATTATGTATCTAATGCTAATTTACACAAAACTCTAATTAAAATCAATGCTCTACCTTGTTCTTTTTTTCTTTTTTTTCTAGTACTAACTATGGGTTCTTTTAATTTTGGCATTTCATAAAAACCAAATCATATTTAGTTTATTAATTAAGCTTTAATACACAATAACAATTTTCCTGTTAATTTTCTCAATACAATGGCTAGAATTAGTAATACCTTTATCATTTTAAGTTATATTACTGTGATCATTGCTTCTGTTTATTTCTGCATAAAACCTGCTATATAATTAACATTAAATTCTGCACTTAATTTACTATTGGGATTGGCAAAATAAGGAATTTTGTCTCCAATATTTAGAAACTTGATGTGAATGTTACTTAAGAAATTCAGCTTTTTTACATTACAATAGTATTATTATTATTATTATTATTTTGTATTGTATTTTATAACTTTATCAACAACACCTTTTTTAATTACTAATGCTCCACTTTATACCCTTTATTGATTATATGATACCGATATATATATTTCGATTTATATTTATGATAAGAAAAAGAGTACATATGTATGTACATACATACTAATTCTCTTCCTTTTATATAATCTACTGCATATTTATTATATGCACCAACTTGCAGATTTATCTGATATACACATTGCCATTATATTAAATGAGCCCTAAATTCAGATTGCATTGATTTAATGATACTATATGTATAAGGCTTGCAATTTTTTAAAGAGTACTGTCCAAAATGAAATTTAAACCAGTTAGTTTCTATAACTAATATTTAGTACAAAAATAACAATATTAAAAAAAGAAAGGCTGGCTGTCAATTTATACTATTCATAATGATATCTTTTAATAATAATTTAAAATTTAACCACTACAGTTTGAAACAATATTTATTTACTTTTTTACTAAGTTTAGCAACAAATATATATCATGCATTGGCAGTTATTATAACAATATCTAGGATTACAATTTGAATAATCCTTATCATTATTCTTAATCCAATATATATTATGGATCTATCTATTTAAAATTAATGAATCTGAATATCTGAATTTAATCCAAATTGTCAGATCTATCTGAATTGATCAGATACAGATCGAAGCACTACCAATATCAATAAAATTTAGTAGAACAACAATAGAACTTGTACTCCAGTATATAAACAAACTACATGCAATTAAAACTAAACTAAACAAACTAAAGCTATACTCAATTGAACAATGCACTAACTACAACAATACAAATACACTAACCTGGATATAAATTCCATATACAATACTTCACATATTAAGAAGAAAAGAACACAAATAGTATAAAATAATAACAAACATCATAAAACAAAACCTGGATGACAACAATTATAACCTGGTTACATCCAATTTATATACATTTATTTATTATCAAACACTTGAAAAAGAAATATAGATAATGAAGCATAACACACCTACCAGCTACTTTGAACATATATTATCAACAAAGAACAAACAAGCAATAATTAATTACTAAACTATTGACAATACAACCAACAAACTAAAACCATGCACAGGTTGCAAATAGAATAATCCCAAATTAAAAAAAGAAAAATGTACAAGAAAAGATAATATATACAATCTTCAAAAAATAGTAGTTGATAGCAACAAGATTATTAGAGCAAATATGAATGATCTAAGACAAACAACTAAACACAATAATGATAAAAAAACAGTAAAGAACCAAAGCACACTGCTAAGACATTACAGACTAGCAAATGAGGCAATAGAAAATTCAGAAGCTGCTAACTATATACAAAACCTACAACAAAAATACAAAGAGTATAAACATATTACATTCTAATTTATTTAAAAACAACAAATAATCAACAATATATAGCAAGATATGATAGTATGCAACATCCTATTAATAAAGCAACAATGCAAAATAATAGCTTCTGGATTGCCCTCTATAATTAAAACACTAGTTACAACTTTAATAATTAGTTCAATTATTGCACCTTATGGATCAAAGGTGAAAGTTATTACAAACAAAATACAATTTATAAAACTAGCAAAAATAATTAATACAATTACAACAGAAAACATATATCAAATCTACCATCTAAACAACTGGCCAAGCTGGCTAACATAAAAAGCAATAGTTGCAAGAAAAGACTTACACTACATATTTATAATTAATAATCCTATTACTTAACACAGCTAGATTTTCCTACTATAGAAACAGATATAAATCATAAAAATATACAATATAACACATTCTTTATCCCATATGGAAAACAAACCAATTGAAAACAACATTAGAAAATTCATCTGTCATAATCACAATGCTAACTATATAGCACACTGGCAATCACAAGCAAGAACACAAATTTGGGACACTAATCACAAAAACCTAGATTGGAATTTCTTTTACAACTATTTAAACTATCAATGTGCTTTAACACAAAGACAAACTAATCCCAAATACTCTCAACTAAAAGCCTTCAAAATAAAACTACTACTAAAAAAAACTGCTAACACTAGAAGTTCTACATAAGTGAGATAACAAAAAATATCCTAATCCAACATGTATATGATGCTATAATATAACAGAAAGAAACTACATGTCACTCTAGTTATACTGACATCTGAATATAACAACATTATAGAAAAATCTTTTTATACTGACATTTTTTTTCAAAATTTTAATATAAAATGTCAGTATAACTCACTGTATCGACATTTTGAAAATTTTTACTAATGTCTCAAAAATGTCGATATAATCAGAGTTATGTGTATTATCTGCTAACATGTAGCTGCAATAGCACAAGTTTAAGAAAAATAATAACTGAAACAGTAAACAAAATCATGGCTAAGCAAGTCATAACAGACAACAAAATACAACATCAGATAATAATAATAATTACTCAAAACATATGCTTAACTGATATACAAACTAAACTAACAAAAGTAATACTGGGGATATTAGTACAAAACAATACAAAACATATAAACAAAATAGTGTGAATACCAAAATCAAAACACAATTTATTAGTCTACCTAATGCATAAAATCACAAAGAATATATAAAAAAATATGGTTGCCACAATGCCAAGAACAATATAATACATCAAACATAACTAGTACAACAAAGTTACAAAAAACTAATTCTTCAAAAACCTAAACTACCAACTATCTGATCTATTCAAGACCAAACAAACTATGCTACCAAAACAGTAATACACCATATATACATCTGCACCAATCTGGAAAAATGCAAATTTCTTAATTCAAAAACAACTTATAATATCTATAATTTAACTTTTTACTACTTTAAACAATTCTTTAATACTATACCTATTCAACAATATATATATCTGTCTTTAAATCTTTCTACTTTTACCTTAGCAACATTCTATAAACTCTTTCTTTTTAAAGAACTTTATAAACTAGCTAACCAATCTGAACAAATCTTTATCCAACTAAACAATACATCTACTAATTCTAAACATATATCTTATTTCTTTTACTGCTATCTTAAAGCTTACTTTAAATCTGCAGCAACAAACAATAAAATTATTATCTCAATCTCAAAAAAGCATTAAACAAAATCTTCTCTCAAACAAGCGATTCATATATTCTAGCCAGAATCATTGCCTATTATGATATCATCCAAATCTCTAAACCAACTATTACTTAACTTAAAAAAACCTTAACAAGTCATATTTCAATCAAGCAAGCTAATATATTATCAAAAAACTTAATATTGTTATACTTACAGTATTAGAAACTGACTTTATTTATACTTTTAATATATCTAAAATTATTGATGAACTTGATGATAGCCTTTTTTTCTAGCAATATCTATACATTTCTGTTAACTTCTCTTTATCTATCTATTTATCTAATCTATATTACTTATTCTAGCTATACTTTTACAATTTTGTTAACTTTCTTTATCTATTTGCTTATTCAATCAACATTATTTTTTACTTTTTTAACTATACTTTATTTCTTATTTAATTTATCTTACTTTTGGTTTCTTTTCTTTATAAAGATGTAATTAACTTCTGATAGTATAAGTAGCTTACTAGTATATACTAGAGTAATGAAAATTATTAAGAAAATTTTAACTAATCAGATGAGCCTTAGCCACTCTAGTAGGTTTAAACTACAGATAAATATGTCTAAGCTCTTACTCTTGTATATAGCATTTATATTATTTAGAGTTATAGTTTTATAGTTAGTGGTTTAATAGTCAGCTCTGATTACAAGTATTAGTCTTAGCTATAGCATATATAGAACTTCTTTTTGTATTCAGTAACTCTATGTAGTTACTACTTAATGACTATAAATAAAGATAAGAGCAAGGCTTCACCTTAATATTAAAAAAAATAATATATAATATACTGTAAATTGCAAACTTTCAACAACAACTCTAAAACATTCTTAACATAGCTTCAACATTTTACCAGAAGGCAAACATTAAAGTTAACTCAAACAAATCTATATTAATATCTAACACAAATTTTACACCTACATTCAACTTTATAAATACTATTATACAAATACAATCTCACAATATATCTTTAAAGTTCTTAAGATGCTAGTATTGTAATAGAATTTACTTTTTTTTTATATTAGTATATATTTATTTTTAGTTCTATATTATATTTTATATTTTTTCTAAAATTTTTATATAGTTTATAAATTATTTTATTAGTTTTAATTGTCTATTTAATAGGTTGATATTTATTTTATTAATTGATTTCATATAGTATTTTATTTTAGTCAATAGTTGTTAAAATATCTAAAAATATAGTTGTTTAGTGTTACAAGGGCCTTGACCAAAGGACCCAGGTCATGCCCCAAATGCCTCAGATGCTCTAGGACACTTTAAAACAATGGTACAATTAATTTAATTATAGTTAATTAATATTTATTATATTATAATGCAATATTTACTATAGTGTTACTATATAGTTTCTATGTACTACTATAGTTATTTTTAGTTGTGCTTAGAAAAACACCTGTAA
>CAJVQA010002017.1:0-23287 GCA_910591915.1 Cetraspora pellucida
ATAAAAACGAAGATGAAGCTTCTTTAATAAGGATTACTAATTCTGAAGGAAGAATTGGTTATGTATTTTCTTATTAAAAAGCTTATTGCGTATTATATGCCTAATAAATATAATTATGTTATTAATTTTATTTTATTTTATTTTTTTATAATAGGAAAACGAAACTATTTTAAAAATTTATATAGTTCAAAATTTTAGCTTTTTAAAAAATGGGTAGCAATATAAGTTTGATTGTATGAATAGAACTTGTTTGATTGACAATTTTTACAATTAAAATTTTAAGGTTTATTTAAATTGGAAACATGAAGCCATGAATTTTTGATTATTAATAATTGAGTGCATAAATTTAGCACATATGCATAAATTTCATAGTTAGCCCACCCAAACTCTAGCATTTCTAAACATTCTTAACCAAGGCCCAACTTCACCCCACTTTTCACCCTCTTCAACAGGATACCACGAGTTCGCCTCCTTAAGAATTACACGTTCAGGATGTGGCATCATACCTAGCACTCTTCCATTTGGTGTTTGAATGCCTGTTATTCCCAATGGACTTCCATTTGGATTATATGGGTACTTTTCCGTTGGGTTTCCGTAATTATCTACAAACCTCATTGCGACAAGATTTTGAGCCATCAGTTTTTCAAATTGTTCATCATTGGAAAATTCTGCTCTACCTTCACCGTGTGCAACAGCTATAGGAAATATTGATGAATGCATTCCATTGAAAAATATTGATGGTTTTGAGTGTGTCTTATTTGAAGAAATTATTTCAACTAAACTACACCGAGATTCAAATTGCTCGCTTTGATTTCTTTTGAATAAAGGCCAATTTTCCGTACCGGGAATTAATTCTTTTAATTGACTCAAAAATTGACATCCATTACATACACCTAATGCAAATGTATCTTGTCGATTTTGAAAGAAATTTGAAAATTCTTGTCGGGCTTTAGGGTGTAATAATATAGATTTGGCCCAACCAGAACCGGCTCCTAATACATCTCCGTAAGAGAATCCACCACAAGCTGCGATTCCCTTAAAATCCGAAAGTGTTACATCACCTGAAAGTATATCAGACATATGAACATCGATTGCAGTAAATCCTGAAAGATGAAATGCAAAAGCCATTTCTGTATGGCCATTTACTCCTTGTTCGCGAAGAATGGCTACTTTTGGTCGTGTTGGTGATTTTAGTAAAGGCAAAGATACATCATCAGCAGGATCAAATGTCAAGTTATAATATAATCCAGGATTGTCAATATCCAAGATACTATCAAATTCTTCTTGGGCGCATGTACTATTATCACGTAGTGATTGTATATGATAAGATGTCTCAGACCACATACGTTGTAGTTCAATACGAGAAATACTAAACAATAATGAATCACCCGTCATTATAAAAATATCTTGGTGATCACATGTTGTCTCACCAATATGATGAATATCCTCGCGAGGAAATCCTTCATCAGTGAATATTTGGACCAATCGTTCAAAGTCTTGCTGTCTGATTTGGATGACTGCACCAAGTTCTTCGTTAAAAAGAGCCCTGATAACATCATTATTTTGTATGATGTTTGCAAGGTTGACACTAACCCCTACATGTCCAGCAAATGACATCTCAGCTATAGTCACAAACAATCCACCATCAGATCTATCATGATATGCCAAGATTATTTCGTCATCAAATTTACGAATCTTTTGAATACTATTAAAGAAAGATTTAATAACATCCGTATTTACAACATCAGGTACTTCATTACCAATCTGTTGATATACTTGTGTAATTGCAGATCCACCAATTCTTTGTTTACCATTTGCCAAGTCTAAAAATATAAGAATTGTTCTTTCTTTAACGCTGGAATTTAATTGAGGTGTTAAAGTTTTATGAATATTAATCACAGGTGCATATCCTGTAACAATCAAACTCAAAGGAGCTATCACTTCATTTTGAGATCCATCTTTATCATTCCATTTCATTTTCATTGACATAGAATCTTTTCCAACCGGAATACTTATTCCTAAAGCTGGACAAAGTTCTAAACCGATTGCTTGTACAGCTTCATAAAGACCAGAACCTTCACCCTCATGATTTGCTGCGCACATCCAATTTGCACTTAAACGTATATGAGAAATGGTTTCAATATTTGCAGCTGCAAGATTAGTTATAACCTCTGCAATTGCCATACGTGCAGATGCTGCTTGTGAAATTAAAGCAAGTGGAGCTTTTTCTCCTATGGCCATGGATTCACCAGTAATGACACCAATTCCATAAGATGTCGTCGTGACAGCAACATCAGAAACAGGTACTTGCCAAGGTCCAACCATTTGATCTCGTGCTACCAACCCAGTAATAGTACGGTCACCGATAGTGATTAAAAATGATTTTGAAGCTACAGAAGGTAAACGAATAACTCTACTAATAGCATCTTTGAGAATATCCTTATTACTAATAACATTTGTAAGATAACTTTTCAAGCTTGTGTCAAATGGTATACGTAATGGTTTTACTGTATTTGTTCTACGAGACATCTTTGGTGGTTTGCCAAACAAAACAGACATTGGTAAATTTATCGGAGTTGAATTCAATAAAGAATCCTCTAAAATCAAATCTTGTTTTTCTGTAGCAATACCAACATCTGCGAATGGACATCTTTCACGTATACAAATTTGTTTGAATAATTCAATGTTTTCCAATGTTACTGCTAAAACATAACGTTCTTGAGCTTCATTGCACCAAATTTCCATTGGTGACATACTTAAATCATCATTAGGAATATCTCGTAATCTAACAATACACCCTAAATCACTATCATGTACAATTTCTGGTAACGCGTTAGATAATCCACCGGCACCAACA
Organism: Cetraspora pellucida; assembly: GCA_910591915.1. NCBI lineage: Eukaryota > Fungi > Glomeromycota > Glomeromycetes > Diversisporales > Gigasporaceae > Cetraspora > Cetraspora pellucida. The sequence continues at coordinate 2,858 of CAJVQA010002017.1, forward strand.
TCATGTATTGATTGGATAGGATTGGTATCTCCTAATGCAGTACACGCATCAATTACTTGTTGACAACGACGTTGCATTTCAGGATTATCACGTTGTACGGATGCGAAGTCTAAATTAGCCGTACTAGCACCACTAGCCATAGATGAAGCAGCACCACCACCAAGACCAATTAACATTGCGGGTCCACCTAGTATAAATAAATGAGCACCTGGTGTAATTTTTTTTTTAAAAGTATGATTTGGTCGAATAGTTCCTACACCTCCAGCGATCATTATAGGTTTATGATATCCACGAATTTCAAGTTTATTATTAATTGTAGGTACTTTTTGAGCAAATGTACGAAAGTAACCAGTAATATTTGGACGACCAAATTCATTATTAAAAGCAGCACCACCAAGAGGAGCTTCAATAATGATATCTAAAGCAGAAGCAACATGATTAGGTTTTCCAAAATCAATTTCCCAAGGTTGAATAAATTCTGGAATTAAAAGATTTGATACACTAAATCCTGTTAATCCAGCTTTGGGCTTTGATCCTTGTCCAACAGATCCTTCATCTCTAATTTCACCACCTGATCCAGTAGATGCACCAGGAAATGGTGAAACAGCAGTTGGATGATTATGAGTTTCAACTTTTGCTACCATATGAACGTCTTCATCAAATAAAATATATTCATGATCTTTATAATAATTTGGTGCAAATCTTGTAGCTTTAAATCCTTGTAATACAGCAGCATTATCTGAATATGCAGAGATCGTACGATTTGGATGTAAATTATGAGTATTACGAATCATATCAAATAAAGAAAATTGTTTCTTTTCATCATCTATCATCCAATCAGCACGAAAAATCTTATGTCGACAATGTTCCGAATTAACTTGAGCAAACATAAAAAGTTCCACATCTGTTGGATTTCTATTTAAAGAATTATTACCAATAAAAGCATCAACTAAATAATCTATTTCATCATCAGCAAGTGCAAGTCCAAGTTTTTGATTTCCTTTAACTAATTTATCTTTTGCTAAATTATGATCTATTATAATATTTTTATCATCATCATTTAAAAGATTTATGAATCTTAAAGGTGATGGAAAACCATGTTTGAATATAGAATCAGAAGCAGGAATAGAGGTGATTAAAATTTGAGTCATTCGATCATATAAATAATGATCGAATAAATATAATTTTTCCAAAGTAATAAAAGGTAAATTTGTAAATTTTTTTGTATTAAACAAATATGCTATACCACGTTCAATACGTTCAACGTAATTTTTTAAATTACACATATGAGCGATATTAGTGGCTTTTGAAGACCATGGTGATATAGTACCAGGACGAGGAGTTACTAAAAAGAAATTTTGATTATTTTCTAAAATTGTTAAATCAGAAGTTAAACATTGTTTAAGTTGATTAATCAAAAAATTTTCATGATCAGAATCATTTGAAACTTGATTAGAAATTCCATAAAATAATAAATTATCAAGAATTTTTCTTTGTATAGATTCAGGATCATTTAAAATTATAAGTGCTTCTTCGTTGAGTGGTTGTACGAAATGAACATAAATTGAAGTTATAGAAATTATTTCTGGAACATGAATTTGAATATTTTTTAAAAGAGCTGAAGTTTTAAAAGAGGATAATGCAGGATTTCCCGGTAAAACTAACATAATTGATTATGTATGACGATAGTGATAATGATAGTGATAAAGAAAGATAGATACAGTATTTAAAAATTTATTTGATTACCGTTACAGGATTAACATTAACGTTAGATTATCATCATCAAATTGATTGGTTACTGATACCAAATTACTGAATTAGGTAAAGAAAATCAAAAAATACTGTATACGCGAAAATTATAACGATCGATAACTAAATGAGAACTCATAAACTCATAATTTATTTTATTTTTTTTTTAATACATGTTATTTACATATTATTTTACATGTTATTTACATGTTATTAAGGTTTTTTGCAAATGCCGGGCACGGTATTATTAATACACAAGCTTGTGACCGTGTTTGGAACTTGCAGAACCCTTACTTATTTACATGAGACGTATACGTATATACTGTATGTATGTATTAGAGAGACTGGATCTGTTATTCGTTTTCCATATTAAATTTAACGGATATCTAACAGATAACGGATCCAAGCTTTAGCACGTAATTGCATATGTGTATTTACGTATGCGTTGCGTAAAAAAAAAAATAAAAAAATAAAAATTATAACTTGGAAAACTTGAACAGTCGATATTAATATTAAATAAACTCAATCTTAAATATTTAAATAAATAGTCCCAAAATTTAATTAAATCAAATCGAATCTTAAATATTTAAATAGTTACAAAAAATTTTAGTTAAAAAATAAAACTAACCCACCAATCCAATTTCTTTCTTTTTACACATCTCTAATGCTTTAGGCTGTCCTTGCAGAGCAGCCTTTCTTAAATATCTAATCCCTAGTTCCTTATCCTGAGGAACTCCTGAACCATTATAATATAGATTACCAATATTATACAATGCAGTAGTATTACCGTTATCCGCTGACTTTTGAAAATATTCAATTGCTTCTCTTATATTCTTTTGAATACCTTCTCCTAACCATAAACAATGTCCATAACGTAATTGAGCATCAGCTAATCCAGTATCTGCTGCTTCTTTAAATAATGCTGCAGCTTTTGCTAAACGAACATTTTTCTTATCTTCGGTATCAGGTTCATCTATTGGACAAAGTCCATAATAAAGATAATAACCTACCCAATATCTTGATATTTAATATTAAATTGTTTACGTATTAGATATATTAGAAAATCATAAAGTAATTAATGTAATTAGATATTTTGAAAACAAAAAGAAAAAAAAAAAGGGTACCTCGCAGTAATATCACCAAATTCTTCAGCATGTACTTTAAATGCTTCCCATACTTTTAATTTATCACCATTCTTTTTCCTATGTTCAGCAATAGCTTCTTTCATACTCAATACATTAAAAGTTAAAGTTAAATCATCCAAAGCAAGTTCATTTGGATCGATTTCTGGTAAATCTTCATCAGTTGACATACGAGGAGTAACAGGACGTTGAGAAGATTTAGGTTGAAATTTTTGATAAAGACTATAAAGAGTTATAAAAATATTTTTAAGAGCAGGACGAGCATTTGGACTATCTTGCATTGATTGATAAGAAATTTTAGAATATTCAATTGGAACACCGATAGTAAATGATGGTCGAACTTTTTGTATTAATATAAGATTACGAATTTCTAATATATCTCTTTCATTTTCAAAAGGTATTTTTTCTTCAGCGATTTCCCATAAGAGCATACCAAAACTTTATATTTTAAAAATGTCAAATATAAATAACTTAATTAATATATCTGAAATAAATAAATAAATAAATATATAAATATATATATTTCAAATAAAAATAAAAGAAAAACATACCTATATATTTCGCATTTTACAGTATAAGGATTTTTTTCATGATCACTCAATTTTTCAGGAGCCATCCATCTCACCATTTCAATAGTGGGTAAAACATTTTTTGTAGGATCATTAAAACCACGACTTAAAGTAAAATTAGCAATTTTAGCTTGTTGATGAATAGTAATTAAAATATTTTCCGAACGAATATCATGATGTAAAATAGATACAGTATGAAGAAAAGTTAAACCACGAACAATATCAACAGCCATAGAAGATTTTTGAAACCAAGTAAGAGGACCATAACCACGATAAAAATCTTGTAAATTACCATATTCACACCATTCAGTAACCATATGCATAACATTACCATCTTGAACTATACCATAAAATTGAAGAATATATTGAGATTCTTTTAATTTTTTTAAGATAACAACTTGACTAAAAACATCTTTAATAATATCTTGATCATTAGATTCAAAGAATATTTCTTTAACAGCTACATCTTCATAATTTAAAGATTTTTTTGAAATTTTTCCACGTTTTACTGGATTAGGAGGATCACATAAATCAGTCGTCTTAACCAAAGCGGATTCAAAAATACTTTCATCATTGTTTAATAATTTCTTTTGCCATGCTAAATTTAATTGAGTAATATCATCTAATTTTGAATTAATTAGAGTCATATTATCGGTGATACTGGTTATACCACCTTCAATCTCTCTAAGGTACTATTTATAAAGTAGGGTAATAAAAGAAATTTAATAAGTAAATAACTAAATATATTATGATAAAGATTATGATAAATAGTTAATTAAATAAGTAACTAAATAGTTAATTAAATAAATAAATAACTAAATAGTTAATTAACTAAATAATTAAATAGTTAATTAATCAATTAAATAAATTAAAATAAGTATAATACCTTTGTCATCTCGGAAATATCTTGTTTTAGAATCTTTCTATCTTCTTCCATTTGTATATGATTTTGTACAGCCATAGTAAAATTCAATAAACGCATTAATCCATCAAATTCTTCAGTTAAAATTTTAAATTCTTCTTCAATAGATTTAGAAGCTAAAAATCTTCTTAAACCTTTAATTTGAGAAACTTGTTCAATAAAAACTTTAATTTTACTGATAATATTAACAAGTTTTTGAAAACTTTTATAATATTCTTTTGATTTAAATAAATCTTCATTTTCAAATCTACGAATTTCTAAATTATTTACAGCAGTTTGAGCAGCTGTAGCACGGGCAAGAAGTGAACCACAAATACGTTTATTATGTTCAGCAGTTTGATAAAGAGAAATTATTTCATTAACTATACTTGATATTTCAGTTATTAAAGGAAAGAATGGTACAATAGCGTCAGCAACAACAGCGGAAGAATTTGAAAAAACTTTTACGACACCAAGAGTACTGCTAGTTACATTAGCTACATGGTTAATATAAGAAGTGGTATCAGACATTGTGGAAAAAGAGATGAACTACTAAAATAAGGCGCAATTTTCTTTGAATCGAAATTTTATTTGTGTAATATTTATATCACGTGATTGTAATTCGACTCGAATCTCTTGAATGCTAAATTTAAAAAAGTGAAGCATTTTTAACAATTATTAATTAAAATTAAGGTTCGGGTGAGGGGAAGTATTATATGTTAAGTAAGTAATATTGATTTCCAGATATTATTAGTGCACCAAGATAGGCTTAAGCAACCGTTTCTAGTTTTTCATATACGTTAAATAGTATTATAGTATACAATTTATTTTTATGTAGTATATATAATAATAAAAATAATAATAATAATAATAATAATAATAATAAAGAGTACGTATTAAAACTCTAATACGTACTGTATATGTATCCGAAGTTTTTGACGCACAATTTAGTAATTAAGGTTAAAAAAGTTATTCGGGTATTTACCATAAAAAGATAACAATAACAAATACATTTTTTTATTCTACCCTAATATTTTTTTATGGCTGGTAATGGAGTTCCGAATAATTTAATGGATATCAATGGATATTAGTTTATTAAGCTTTCATTGAATTCCATTGCAACTTTGCAATAACAATCAAAATAGGAATCATATTTATACAATATATTAATATTTATTAAGATATGTTAAGATTAGAAAAAAATTATTGTTATTAACTTTACAAGATTAATAGACAAAGAAATCGAGAAAAAAAATCTTTTTCAATAGTTGATTAGTAGCGAACATGCAGATCTCACATTTAACAGTAATTCTGGAATTGATAACAAAAGAAAGATAACAATCAATTAAAATTAAGAGAATCAAAAAAACACTAAACTCAATCATTTCAAAAAACTGCAACTCTAATTAATCTAAGTATCACTATGCAGCTTTAGAAACAAACATAATTGAACAATGTCTCGAAATCTTTTTTCGGGAGAAAATAAATTACGACATATTGCGATACTAAGAATAACATTTATTGTAGTGCATAACTTTAAATATAAATTCAAAATATAATTATTATAATTTATAATATAAATTTAAGTATATTAATTCTATATATATAAATTATGAATATAAATTATGATAATGCCACAGAACGCAGGAGCGAAAAGAAAAAATTAACGATTCGGTAGACGTGAAAATTTTGAGTAGTGATAATTGTTGATGTGCAGAAAATAAAGGTTAGATATTAAAGAGATTACAATAATGAATAATAAAAAGTATTATTATATAAGCAAGTTTTGTTCTTTTAATCAAAAAAATGCGAGATTTACAATTTCATCAAACCAATTCTTTGATATAACGCAAAATTTTCCGTTGATTATTTTGCAACGTTTTTGATAACTGATAACTTTTATTTTTTTGTCGACTTTTTTTTTTTACATCATTTTTAAAATGTATCATTTTGAAAATGATGCTAACATGTATTCTCTCTCCACTTATACTTACAATAATAATATTAATTCAGAACAAAACGTTTCATCGTTGTCATTTGATGCCTATGCAAATTACAGGTACGTAATTAATTTAATTATGAAATTATGATTATCCGAACAAACAACAAACCTTTTTTTTTTAATAAAAGTATATATTTTTTTAACGTTTTAAATTTTAGACCCGAAAACTATTATCATGGATCATCCTTTCTTTCATATACACCACAATCTACACCTACACCAGTTCAACCTAATGATGTTTACATGGTTTCCCCTACTACGCCACAAATCGATTCAAATCTTTGGTTTATCGACTCACTTACATCCAATAATACATCTTTAGTTACTCAACAATCAAATCTAATTACAAATAATAATACTTTAAGAAAGAAACAAGAAAATTTTAAAGTATGTTCGGATTGTGGAACAGATCAAACTTCAACATGGCGTAAATATGGAACAAGTCATTTGTGTAATCCGTGTGGAATTTATCGTACAAAGTATGGAATTCAACGTCCAACTTACCGTGATGTTGATGGTAAAATCAGGATCAAGAGAAGAAACACTCAACAAAATAGAGAATGTGCAAATTGTAGAACCACTGAAACCCCATGTTGGAGAAAACTTGAAGAAAGGAGATTGTGTAATAAATGTTGTTTGTATCAAAAATTACATGGTCATCCGAGACCACAAAAAATTCGGGGTCGACCGTATTAGTCTTATTGATTTGTTTGTAAACATTTGAATTATAATACGAATATGTTAAAAAAATTTTTTATAGAGTAATCCTACAAATATTAATAGAAAACTTTGTAATTAAATATTATAGAAATACTTAAATTTTAAATTCTTTCTTTTTTCTCTTTTTCTCTTTTTTTTTCCTGTATTATTATCAATAATAATAATAATAACGATAACGATAGTAGCCATAATAATGGGCTAGGTTTAAAGGACAATAAAAAAGTTTATTTGACAATAGATGTAGAATAATGTGCCCTGGTCTTTCTTTATATACGCGCACCGTCTACACCCAATAAGTAACCCTCCCCTCTACCCTACTTTTTTAATTTCAGAAATATAATTTGATTAAGGAAGCTTCTTTTGCATTCCGATAGTCTGGGATTAAAAAAAAATAGGGCACAAGGGGTTACTTATTGAAATATATATGTGATGGTACTTAAATTTTTCTTAAATACATATGATAATGATGTGTAAAAATACTCACGATTTTTTTTGATCTAATCAATCTCATATAATAATTTGGCATTTACATTGACAGATAAATTGACAGATGTATTGACAGGCGTATTGAAGAGCCTGATTAGTTACAGTATTTCACAAGCGTTTATTACTGAAATAATGAATTCTCATGTTATTTTTCTGAATATGTTTCAGTTCTCTATAACTGATAATTACTTATATAAATAATTTTGGGAAGATCGATATTCCGTGTTATCAATTATCTGTTATCGTTATAGCGATAGTCAATTATACATTTACGCATGCGCTTAAAAATTCTTTTAGATTATCTCCCTACTGTGCTAAATTTTTATCATTGTTTGTGTGTTTATAACTGTTATCACTAATATTACATTAAATACAATTTTTAATCGTCGATTTTTTTCGACTTTTATTTATTATAATACATTTTAATTTTGTGTATTCTGTTATAGAACCATATATAACAATTTTTTACGTATTTTTCATACGTAAGAAAATAATGCAAGTCACAATTTTATCTCTATGCTGATCCATGATATTCTACTTTGTATTGTAGTGAATCGATAGGTCTTTCTTTTTTTAACAGTAAAAATCCGAATATTAACTTGAGAAATTCTAGACACAAAATTAGTGTTATAAATTGGAATTATTTATCCGGCTTCGAACTCTACTTTTGACATTCTATTGCACTAAATTCAGATTAATGATTTTAATACGTGCGTTCGTACATACATATTAGTTACGTACAAAGTTAGATATTTCCAATTCAAGGAATTGGATCGGAAAATTAGTTCCGTAAAGCTTTAATTATGGCCCACCAGGGAAAAATCATTGCATTATACGTAAAAAAATTTTAATACTATTGTATGATTAAAAGAATAAGTAAATTTTTAAAAAGAAAAAAAAAATGTAAAGCACATGAAGGTGAAATTAGCTTGAAGAAAGAAAAAGATTGCAAAATTGTAATCAGCTCGGAGAATGAAGGTTAATATTAGCTTAGTGAAAGAAAAAAACTTAGCAATGGCAGATAATATGCAAGATTTTTTGCTCTTTTTGGAATATTTGCGAGAAGATGATGATGTAGAACGACGTTTGGGTTCTTTGAAATCTTTTTTGTCACGTTCAGTGGATGATTTGACTTTTTAAATCCAGAAGGACAAAAAATTGTTTGGGACTATTTGCATAAGCATTTGGAAATTGAATTATCTATAAGAGATGTGTCAAAAGAAATATGGAATCAACTTAAATCAGAGAATGTACGAAATATTATCTTATTAGAAATTCCGAAGATTGAAAAGGAATTGCAGGAAGTTGAATTGATGATTATGAAAATTCGTTTTTATGATATTTTTTCGTTCGAGGAAAGCTTACGACGTAAATATCAAACCAACCGTGATATTAAAGCATCATTTTCTATTTTTTCAAATGCAATGCAGCTTATGGCATGTTATTTAATATCACAAAATTCTGAAGAGGATGTAAATATCCTTTTTAATAAACAGACGATAACTAAATTTTCCTCTTCTTTTCCCTGGGTCCATTGGAATTTACATTTGTCAGCAAAAGAGGAATGGATTCGGCAGTACCATTTATCAATACAGAACGTGAAAATTTTGAAAAATTGGATAAAATCTCTAAAATCTCTAGAAGATGAGAGAGTAACGGTCTATTGTGATGATAAGTTATGTCAATATGAAAATAATATGACAGATGAGTCACAACGATTCGTTGCTTGGGAACGAGAGATTACTTTAGACCAGTTGAGGCATTTGTTTTTTGAAGAGGATGAAGAGGAATTTTTGCGTTTAAATGATTTTTTTTTCTTGCGAAACAAAATATTTGGAGTATGTACAAATTGCAAAAAGTATAACACCGGATATGAATTATGTAATTCATGCGATTCAAAAATAATAAATCAGGAATGGACAAGTGGTAATAAAGAAATCGATTCTTTTATTAAGAGATCACAATTTAAAGCGTACGACTATGTAAATGTTATTGAATGGATACCTTTTGATAGGTTAAAAGATATACAAAGAATTGGAATCGGTGGTTTTAGTACTATTTACTCAGCAATTTGGATAGATGGAAAACGAACAAAAAAACAACAATCGGGACTTAAATATATAACATCACGTGAACATTCCTGCACGGTTGCACTCAAAAGCTTGGCTGGAAAACAAAATCTATCAGACGTTTTCGATGAATTTAAGACTCATGTTGAATGTCAAATAAAAGGAGGTCTTCTCAAAATATATGGGCTTACCCAAGATACAAAAACAAAAGAATTTTTTATGGTAACTCAATTTGCTGATAAAGGAGACCTCTATTGTTACCTATCAAATAATTTTACAACTCTTACTTGGAAAGAGAAATTATGGTCTTTATTATTAATAGCAGATAATTTGAAAAATATTCATTCAGCAGGATTTATTCATAAGGATATTCATCCCGGGAATATTCTTCAAGTTAGTAACGAAACAAAGATCACTACGTATATTTCAGATTTGGGATTGTCCAAAAGAATAAATGGTTTAGATACAAGTGGGGGAATATTTGGAGTTGTACCTTATATAGCTCCAGAGGTATTACTAGAACAAAAATATACAATGGCATCAGATGTTTATAGCTTAGGAGTTATTATGTGCCAAATGTCAACTGGAAGGTTATCATATAACGATAAAAATTATTCATCTGATACAGACCTTCCATTAGCGATATGTAATGGATTGCGGCCAGAATTTTCTCCAGGAACACCTAAACATTATATTAAATATGCAACATTATGCATGGACACAAACCCAACAGTTCGACCAACTGCTAGTTATATGTATAATAAAATTTTATCTTGGTACAGCATCATCATTTGCAACCCAAAGTGTTTAACCAAAAGTGAGCTTCAAATTTACAACGAATTCGAGGAAGCAAATAAACTTATTCCTACCTTATCAACAACTTCATATAGTTATCCAAATACAAAACGTTTTAGTACTTTTATTAATACTCAGAATATTTTAAAGAATTTTAAATCAAATAGTATTAAATCAAATGATAATGTGATAATTCCTGATCTTGCTAAAATATCAAGTAGCTTAGTAATTCCTGATCTTACTAAAATATCAAGTAACTTAGTAATTCCTGATTTGGTTGATAAAGATAGTAATGAAAATAATGTCAAAGAAATTTAAATCAAGTAGTATTGATTTACTGTAATTGATAATTTGATAATTTCTGATAGTGAAGTTAATAACGATAATATATTTTTTTAAAATCTTGTTTAGATATAAAATAAATCTACATTATTTTTCATGTACGTTACTATATGTAGTTACTAAACGAAACTATTTTTACAAAACGACGATTAAATGATAGAATAATAAGAAAAAAGTTTGATCTAAAGCCATTTTTCTGTTATACTAAAAGTTGACAAATCTCTGCTTAAAACGATAAAATTTCATAAATTAATAAAGTGTGTATCTCCATTACCAAGTTGTTCTTTCTTTGAGCTATAATTAATACTTTTCTCTGATCTAATTTTCGAATTGGAAAATATATAACTTTGTAACTGTACGTATTGCTGTACTGTACGCACGCACACGAACAAATCTATGATGCAATCGTGTAACAATAGTAATTTCCAAAGCCATTTTACTTGTTTGAAAGATTGTTTTCAGTTTTTAATCCGTTAAGAATAGTAGTCTTATTATTAAAAAAAAAAAACCTAAAGATACATAAACATTAATAACTCATCGTTATTTCTTTATTAAAAAATGGTACACATAAAAGCAAGGGACTTTTCATCTGATCTTAATACGTAACGGTAATTAAGAATTTAATTCATGTGAGCGCTCTCTAATATGATTGGAGAACATTATTTATAAATATAGACTACTGTATGCTCACATGAATGGCTCAACGGACTGACCCGTTGAATAGCAATAATGTCAGTGTACATAAACATAAATGTTAACCCCGCATTACTGCATTAGGATATTTGTCATCGTTAATGGTTGGTCGCACAAAATGGTATGTGATCAAATATAAGTGCATCACAGATTAAATGCACTTTTTTTTTAACATTAAAATTGAAGTTAACGTTAAGTTAAAAATAAGGCTAATACAATGACTTCTTCTATCAAAGAACCAAATCTTGTACCTGGTTCTTTACCTCCAGAAATACTTGACCACGTTTTTTCCTACTTATGCCACGATATTCATCATACGAAATTTTTATATTCATGTTTATTAGTTAATAGAATTTGGTGTCAGCATGTTGTTAGTTTATTATGGCGTGCTCCTTTTTCCTTATCTATCCGGTTAGGTTTATTATGGCGTGCTCCTTTTTCTTTATCTATCCGGTCAGAAGAATATAGATCTATATCTATAATAAATACCTATATTTCTTGTATGGATGATACCGAAAAATCTTTACTTAAAGAGAATGGAATCGACGTGTCTACTGATACTGCGAAACCACTATTTAATTATCCATCGTACTTAAAGGTATTCGATAACTGGGGATTGGATATATGTGTTAAAAACTGGTTCTTTCGTTCAAAAAGTCACTCGAAAGATAAGAATCGTTTAATTATTGATGTTGATAAAAGAATTTTACTTTCAGAAGTTTTGTGCAAATTATTTTCTCGTCAAGATTTAGAATTTACTCAGCTGACTTTCTGGAAAAGACCTTCCATATCTGATATTCCATCTCCTTCTATCTTTACCCTTAATCCTAATCTATTATCTCAATTGCGTGTACTTAATCTTAATCTTGCTTATACAACTGAATCTACACATTTCAATAATTTGGTTACCCTTGTTGCAACTTTATCTAGTTTATGTAAAAAACTTAGAGAGTTAAATATTCGTTTACAAGTTATGGATATACACCTTGTGAATCTTATACAATCCCAATCTAATTTACAATACTTTAAATTAGATTGTTCTGGTAACATCGCTCCTGCCATATCAGCCTTGCAATATCAATCCAATTCTTTGATTCACGTAGAATTTTCACACGTTCAATTTATTGGTATTTCTCTTGAAGCTTTAGCATCTTGTAAAAATTTGCAAACTTTATCATTCATTAGTTGTAAAGGATTGACTTCTTTCACTTGGATGCCTTTGAAGAAAGCTGAATTCAAACTTCAAGTTTTATATGTCAGAAAATGTGAAACAACTCAAGAATTTTTGGAATCTGCAATTGAGACTGCTAATTATCATTTAAAAGAATTATTTATGACTGGATCTTCACCGAAAATAATAGAATCTATCACAAAGTTCTGCCCGAATATTAAAACTTTAGAAATTGATATCAAATCATCATCTACAAATCAATTCTTGATTTTATTATCAAAATTAATTCAATTAGAACGTTTATCTGTTAATTTTTTAATTTATGATACTAGTGATTTCTTGTTATTGCTGCCCGCTGTTCTTCCTACCACTTTATTTGTACTTAAATTATTCTTTCAAAATACTTCTTGGAATTTAGAATATTTTCTTAAAAAATGTCGAGCACCTATACAAACATTGATTGTATTTGGTATAGTAGGTGCTGATGATGAACAGGTTGGTTTTATTACTCAATTTGCAAAGGAAAGTAAACCATTTAAAAAAGTTTTAATTAATGATCGATTTGGAAGAAAGTTGGTTTTTTATAAAAACTCTGAGGTTTGGACAACTTGGCCATTATATCTTAGTGATAGAATTGATTTAATATAACAAAGAAACTCTATATAAAATTTTTTGATTCAAATTTTTCATAAATTATTAGATTAACTCAGATTAAGTTATTCGATTTTTAAGAATATCTTATTTTCAAAGTTGTTAATAGGATTTATTTTTTTTATTAAATCCGAATTTAAAATTCTTTTTGACTTAAAATTATATTGTAAATGAGAATTAGTTTCGGTTAATGTAAAATTCAATTGAACAATTTAATACCGATATTGATAATAAGATTAATCGGATAAAGTATATCGATATAGATTTATATTTTTAAATTATTGCTAGATTTATCATTATAAATTATTGCTAGATTTATCATTATAAATTATTGCTAGATTTATCATTATAATTATTGCTAGATTTATGTTATAAATTATTGCTAGATTTATAGATAATAAAAAAAAATTTTTTATTACTGTTGCCTTTGTGAGGTCTCTGGGCTATATTGTAAGGATGGCTCTCCTCAGTAATATCTACTTAAGCTATTTGGCAAGATGGTTGTTTTTTTTTCGATTGTCTTTATAAGATGTTCTGATCTACTATATATTGCAAGGATGATTATCATACTCGAATGCCTTATTCTCGTCCTTTTCGACTCCGATTCCTTCTCTATAGCAATTCCCAACATTAAAAATATTCCATTAACACTACACATTTCTGCAGATTTTTTATAATATATGTATGCCTTACGATACCTCAATTAGAGGTTGGAACCGTTTTAATAATTCGGATTTATCATGTGAATTTTATGATATTTTAGAAATTTATCCAATTACATATTAATAAATTCTAAAATATCACAAAATTCATTTGATAAACCCGAATTATTAAAACCAGTTATAACCCCAATTAAACCATAATAATAACAACCAGCTGTTTTTACAAATTGAATAATGCTTTATGTTCATTCGTCTTTTTTAACTCTATTGAGATAAAAGTAATCGATACTTAATTTTTCTTCAGGATTATCCATAGAGATGACTTAGTTGATTTAAAAATAAATCATACAAACGGTGCAATAGCTAAATTCTAGGTTAATTATTGCGGTTGATCGGAAAATAAACAATTAAAACTAATCTATGAATATTGTTATATTAGCGTTAGTGCAAGGAAAATTGTGTCCGAAGGACGATATATTTTTTCTGTGTAATCTTTTTTATTTACGTGAAAATCTGCGAATAGACGATCAGGATTCAAAAAAGATTGCATCACTACGTACTAAAAACAATAATGATATTTAATGATATACAGTACTACATATCAAAACTATATCGATATTGATAAAATTACGCCTTTTCCCCACAATATCGATATAAATCGAACATGACAACCACTCGTCGATTAATGACAACGCAAACTGATTATGTGGCCTTTCAAAAATTCATAAATAACAAAATCAATAAACAATTACCTGGTGTAATATTTATTAATGGATTTCATTCAGAAATGCAAAACTCTCGGAAAATTAATCATTTAACAAAATTTTGTCAAGATTTTGGTTTAGATTTTTTAACATTTGATCATTACGCTCATGGATTATCTACTGGTTCATTTTTAAACGATCTTGATGGTCATGTTACTATAGGAAAATGGTTTAATGATTTATGTTTACTTATGAAACAAGAAACTTGTGGTCCTCAAATTTTAGTTGGTTCTAGTATGGGTGCTTGGTTAGCTTTATTAGTATTATTAAAAAGAAATGATTTAAGAAATAGAATAAATGGAATTATTGGTGTAGCTTCTTCAATTAACTTCACTGAAAAAATTTGGAAAGAAGTTGAAGACCTTGGACTATTGACAAATTTGTCAAAATATACTCCTACAGAGATCATATATAATCGACCATCAAAATATTCCAAATCTGGAAGTTATCCGATTTCATTACATTTTCTTCAAGAATCTCAAAAACATTATTTGAATAAGGAAATTATAGATGTTAAGAATATTTCATGTCCCATTACATTTATACATGGACAAAATGATAATGATGTCTCATTTAATGATACTTTAAAATGGGCAAGAATGTTGTCCCCTGATGAAAATGCAAGAGAAAATTGTAAGGTTGTGTTGGTACCTGATGGTGATCACAGATTGTCAAGAGAACAAGATTTGAAAATTTTGGAGGATGAAGTTGCTAAAATGTGCTTTAGAAATAATTCATGACGCATATCGATATAGTAATTACAATTTAGATTAACGATTCATATTTGAAATCTTTGACTCAATATCTTTTTCGTTCGTATACTGGTATGTATGTAAAATTTGTTTATACAGTATCAGATTGTGTCCTTTGCTTCGCTCCGGACAATTCTTTTATTGCAGGATGTAAATTTCATCATTAATCCTTTCCAAGCTTATTAAATGAAGCTTCATAATATCTAAATAGGTTAAAGTACATATTAGAATGGATATAATTTGTATTCGCAGTATAAATAATGAGTAAATAATTACAAAATACCCAGAAACCAGCTTTTCTTTCTGAATTTAGATAATATCTAGTTTTTTTTTTAATCTTTGTCAACCTTTCCGTTAACTTTATTAAAATTATTGTATACAAACCTGTTTACGTTCTAACTTAAATTGTTCTACTCAATATCCCGACGTCCAAAATCTTGAAATCATAATCCCGACGTGACAATTAATATTTAATAATTAGCTATTACATTAACAATTATTGTCAGATTTAAATTTTTAATTGTCGCATCAC
This sequence comes from Cetraspora pellucida, assembly GCA_910591915.1. Taxonomy (NCBI): domain Eukaryota; kingdom Fungi; phylum Glomeromycota; class Glomeromycetes; order Diversisporales; family Gigasporaceae; genus Cetraspora; species Cetraspora pellucida. The sequence continues at coordinate 18,858 of CAJVQA010002017.1, forward strand.
ATGATGTCAGTATTATGGTTTACTGAGATTTTGGATTTTAAGAGTTTGTGGTAGATCATTGGTTTGATATTTTCTGATTACTTCTGAGTGTTCAGAGGCAGTTTGTTACACTAGTTGGAGGTTACGATATGATTCTCTAAAAATAATTTACCTGTCAACATATTTTTCTAACATAGTAATGCTGACATACCATTTCATCTACAGTACATTTTTTAATAAGATATATATTTGTAATGATAATGTGACTTAGGTGATATTTAAGATATGTATTAAATAATAATTATAACATGTAAAACATGATTAAGTTATTTATTTTAGAATAAAAAAAATCTTCAATTTATTTATTTATTTAAGATTTTTGTTGTTCAAAGTTTTTTGTTTAGTTAAAAGTTTTTGCTTAGTTAAAAAGTTTTTTTTTATTTAGCATAATTTTATTGTTTATTGTAAACTATAATGTAATAAGTCTTTTAACTTAAGGGTGTGGTAACTTAGTAAAGTAAGCAGGTTGTCAACTTTTAAGTGGCAGGTTTAGTGTTCAAATTTCATAAATAATAAATTTTAAAAATTATATTTATGTTATAGTAATTATTTTATTAATCAGTTAAATTTATATGTTTATAATTTTAGGTACATCAAGTCAGGTTCTACTTGTTATTAGAAGCTCAGAACATCTATATAAAGTATAACATTATATATATATATATATATTAAAACTGGTGTTATATAAGATTTTAGTATAAACTTACAATAAAATTACTAGACATAGAAGATTAAAAATTAAAAAGACAAAAGTTTACTTGAAATCTCAAATAAAGAGATAATACAAACTTTTGATAATATTATTGAACTAATGAAAGTTTATAAATAATCTTTAAAAGGATAGACAGATAAATCAAATAACAGATATATAAAATAAACATATATACCAATCAAGTTATTGAAATTATAAGTAAAAACTTTCTTAATTTTTATACTACAACAATAATACAGCACAGGAAATCCCTTACAGATATATGTGGTGTTCAAGAGGAAAATATAGTTTCTGTTAGATATTATTAAGAAACTATATCTTTCTTTGAAACAGTTTGAAAAAGATAATGCAATACTAATAACTTTACTTTATTTTACTAAGAGGAGATGAATTTTGCTTATAGGAATTACTTTAGAAGAGGAGTATTAATACAATTTATAGTTAAAAATTGTTTATTAAAGTAATAACAAGAAAGATTATCTTTAGGTTTCTGTTTCTAACAAATTCTAAAATATGTTTACAATGTTAAAAAGAAGAGAAGTATCTGTTACTTAATTAGATTTGATGAATTTAGCAGAATTTATATATCTATAAACTAAGCAGCTAAGTGACCAAGTAACTAAGTGACTAAATGACTAAGCATTAAGTGACTAAGTGATCAAGTAACTAAGCAACTAAGCAATTACTAAACAACTAGAAGGTTCTAGCAACTAATTACTAAATGACTAAGTAACTAAATAACTAAGTAATTAAGTGACTAAGTGATTACTAAGCAACCAAAAAGTTCTAGCAACTAATAATAATAATAATATAATAATAAAATAACTAATACCAAATAATAATAAAATAATAATAATTTGTTCTATAATACTATAAACTATTTTTAAAAAAATAAATAAATAAATCAAATAATAAAGATATAAAAAAAATATATGTATTATTAGTAGCAAAACCAGAAAATTATATAAAATATAACTAGAAAACTTAAATCAGAACTAGAAAACCTAAAGCCATAAGTAACAAAACCAAGAAATTTCTTAAAAACATAATTAAAAATCTTGAAACCAGAATTAGAAAACTAAAAATCATTAGCAACTAAACTGAAATTTTTTAAAAAATATAACTAGACTACTTAGAAACAGAATTAAAATATTAGAAACTATTAGTAGCAAAGCATTTTAATTTTAAATTTTTAGAACTTAAACTAAAAACAATATAAAAGTAAATTAATAAAAAAGAAACAAATTATTTTTAGTAAAATTTTTTTTATTTTTAAATCAAAATTACTTAATAATTATTTAATCAAATTTGTTAAAATTTTTTTATTTTAATATTGAATTTATATAAAACTTGAATAAAAAAATTAGAAGGAATAACAACCTAGTAAAGTAGTCAGATTGTCAACCTCCAAGTGGCAGGTCTAGAGTACAAATTCCAATAACAGTAAAAATTTGCAATATTTTCTATATTACAGTTAACTGTTTTTTGTAATTAGTTGAAATTAGATATCTGTAATCTGTGTTATATTAGCATAACTAGAAGGCCTAAGCATTTGTACAATATTGTATAAAGAAACACAAACTGGTACCAGGCAGTATGAATCTATAATAAGTTCTTAGACTATATAAATCACAAAAATCAGATAAGAAGACAGAAATTCACTTGGAAGATCCAAATAAAAAGATAGTTCAAACTTTCAATAATACTACTATAAAGACTAAACCTATAAAATAAAGCTAGAATTTATAAAGCTAGGCAAATATGCTGGTCTTTGAAAAGGGATCAGATGAACTAACTAGGCTGTTAGAATTTTCAGATTTTAAAGAAAAAGAGTACATGCTAGAGAATATATAAATTAAAGATATATGATTATAATCTACCTTTCTGGACTATTTGAATTAGCAGCTTGGTAAAACTTGAATTAAATACCAAAGTAGTAGGAATATGTTGTGAAATCAGTATTAGGATTAAGTAAACTCTATAAGTTTAATGATATACCCTAATTGTAAATGTTAGTCTTGATTATAGTAATACTGAGTTAGTTGTAAGAATGGAATATGGAAGATTCTAGAAGATTTAGTACAAGATCAAAGGTTCTTCATATAAGTGAACTGCTTTAAAGACTTAGTAATATGACATATTTGTACCAGTATTGCCAAAACATTTTGGTAAATATAGATAGATGGGTGGATATAAGAACTAAAGTGTTTAAATAAGAAACTTACAAGCAGGTTTCAGGTATGGCAACTAGTATAGAACCTTTAGATGGACTACTTAAATTAGACAATAATTAAAGTTTTATGAATAGCTAGTTTTATACTCTTTCTATAGTTGCTCTTTGTAATTGTAATGCAACTATTAGCTAAATATACTATCAATAAAATCCTAAGTCACAAGTACTTATCTTAATATTTAAAAAATAAATAAATTATTAAATTTAATAAAATAATTATTAAAATATTTAAACTTAAATTTAAAAAACTTTTATTTAGAAAAAATTTGTATTTTTTCTATTAACTTACTCTTATATTATTAAATTTAAAACTTTTAGAACAAAAAAAAGTATTGTTAATTTTAGAATTTTTGAAACTAAATAAAATCTTATTAAATTCAAAATTTTCTTTAATAATAGCTTATTTTTTAAGATAACTTCTTTAGTCTTTTAACTTTTATTAATGATTTTTTTAGTAATGTAATTCTGTAAACTATTATAAAAAGAGTATACAATTAGATACATATATAAATTTTTTATATTATTTATTTAAGTAGTTTGCTTAAAGTTTTTTACCAATTGCTATATCTAACATTTCTGCTTAGATATTTTATTTTAAATTCTCTGAATCTATATTTGTATTAATATTATTGAATTATGCCTAGATTATTATCTTAATTTTAGGACTATTTTATTCTCAAGATAAACCTCTTAGAGCCTTTTGTACTTATTTTTATAGCTAACTTAGATATCATCATAGCAGAATTAACACTTGCAGTTAAAGTTTTATCTTTATTTGCTAAACCTTTGTAGAGTTTACTTAAACTTTAATATTTACTTTATAGCATATCTCTAGTACTTTAGTATACTTCTACTTATTCTTCAGACTCTAATTTAAATAATCTATATAGAACTATAACTAGTCTATTGGTATATCATTTTGGCTTAATATCTTTTTTCTTTAGTTTATTTTAGTGACCTGGTTGGTAGTATCTTTGAGACTTCTAACTTAGAGGTTTTTGTCAGTTTGAGTACTTTGATATTGGTATCTGTTTCTAGTAGTCTAGTCTTTACAGTAGCATTATTAAAGATCTATACTACTTCTCTATTTGGGTTTTTCCAAATAGACTTTTTGTTTTACAATTTTAATGAATTTATATAGTTATAAAAACTTATCTAGAGTTTGCACTATCTGATGCCAGTTTGTATTTCTTTGTATAACTAGTTATACAAATGCCACATAATATGTTAGTTATGTTAGTGTAATTACTATTATAGATATCTTAACTCAATATTAGAAACAATTATTATAATATAAATATATATTTTTTTTTTAATGTTAAGGTGAGTACATGCGACCCAGGATTTTACTAATAGTATAAGTTGGCCAGCGCCTGTACATGTACAGACACAGAGGCAATTACAAAAAGAGTGTACAACTAGCCACTCGTACAACTTTAGTCATTG
>CAJVQA010002018.1:0-23283 GCA_910591915.1 Cetraspora pellucida
GTAGAGAGGTAGCTGAATCTTCAATGGCCTTACTGTAAAGACTAGCTTGAGAAAATGGATACCAAGATCATAATATTTGGTCATAGTAGCCAGACAGACAAAAACTTCTGAGTTGGGAGTCTTAGAGTACTATCAACCAGGCTGCTAAAATGAACAGAGTAAAAGAATATTGGGCTGATCCGATATACTAATAGACTGGTTATAGTCTTACACAGGTTATCTGAATTGGAAGTTTAATAAAAAGGCAGATGAAAAGGCAGAGATATACTAAAGTACTGAGGTTATACTGTGAAGTAGATGCTAAAGTATAAGTGAACTCTACAAGAGCATAGCAGTTTAATGGTTAGCCCTAACTGCAAGTGTTAGTTCAGCCATAGTGATACCTAGGTTAGCTGTAAAAATAGATACAGAAGACTCTAAGGAGTTTACCTTGAGGATAAATTAGTCCTAATATTAAGATGATGATCTGGGCATCTGAGTATGACCCAGTGAGTTAACACAGATTACAAATTTAGAGAGTTTAAAGTAGAACATCCAAGCAGAGATATTAGATATAGCAATTGGTAAAGAATCTTTGAGCAGACTCCTTAAATAGGTAATATAAAAAAGTTACATGTGTAGTCAATTGTAATCTTTCCTGTAGTAGTTTATTGAATCACAATACCGATAAGTAATTAATAAAAGTCAAAAGACCAAAGAGTTACTTTAATAACAAAAAAAAAAAATTTATATATAAATTTTATATAATATAAAGAATGATATAAAAAATAACTACCTTTAACTTTTTAAATGCCTGCAACTATATTCACAATTATAAGATTATATTTGGAGTTTTTATATGCAATAACAATTTAATATACAACAGTTGTTACATAATAGCATGTTAAATATAAAAAAGAACCTTTGATTGTACTTAATTAAAAATTGTTTGGTTTATTGATAGTTCAAGTTAGTAAGATAATTGAATTTTGTGAATCTGCATATTACTATTGCAAGGACAATAGTAATATATAAATCTATAGAATTCACAAAATTTAATTATTGCATTACATAGAATTTTTTTTTTTAATATTAATGATAAGGCCATGCTTCTATTTTTATTAAAACTCAGTTAAATTTTTTACAAGTAGAATATACAGAAAAAATTTATATTTAAATTAAAATTAGTACTAAAATATTGAACATATTAACTAAAATATAACAAAAAATATTTAAAGAAAAAGAAAATAAACTCTTAAAATACCTAAAACTTATTCAACATAGCCAAAAGACAAAAAACTTCAACTACTAAACTATAAGACTTCAAAACTTTACTTAATACTAACTCAGTATTGTTATTTTTATAGATGGATCCTATAGGTTTCAGTTTAACTAAATACCCAAGTTATACTAGTTATATCTTAAGCTTCTTAAAATAAAAAACCTAAAGAAAATGCTAAACTAAAAGCAAACTTCTCTTCTTTAAAAAAAAATAAAACTAATAACTCTAACTCTTTGGTTTCTTTTATACTATTATAGGTGAAAGCCTTCTTGATTTTCACACTATAATGACTACATAGTATTGGGAATCCCTTATAAGTATATGCAGTGTCCAAGAGGGAAGTATAGCTTTTGTTAGACATTGTCAAGAAACTATACCCTTCTCTGAAGCAGTTCAGGAAAGGTAATGCAATACTAATAACTTTACTTTATTTTACTAAGAAGAGATAAACCTTGTCTGTAGGAATTACTCTAGAGAGGGAATATCAATACAGTTTATAGTCAAAAGCTATTTATTAAAGTAATAACAAGAAGGACTATTCTTAGGTTTCTGTTCCTAAAAAATTTCAAGATGTGTTTACAATATTAAAGAGAAAAGGTGTGTCTGTTGCTTAATCACACTTAGGGAATTTAGCAGGGTTTATATATCTGTGAACTAAGTAGCTAAGCGGCCAAGCAACTAAGCAATTAAGTGACTAAGTGACTAAGCAACTAAGTAATTACTAAGTAACCAAAAGGTTCTAGCAACTAATGACTAATAATTACTAAGTGACTAATTAATAAGTGACTAAGCAACTAAGTGGCTAAGTGACTAAGTGACTAAGCATCTAAGTAACTAAGCGATTACTAATCAACCAAAATGTTCTGGCAACTTCTACTAATAACTAATACTAAATAATAATAATAAAATAATAATAATAATAACTAATGATAATAATAAAATAATAATTCGTTCTATAACATTTCCATCCTCTTTAAAAATTTACTCCATAAATTCTATATTCTAATCGATTCAAGAAGTTAGATGTACTCATCATCTAGCAACTTGATAATATGTGTCGTGGTCACATATTTCAATTGTAAGGTTATTTCTCTTGGTCGCAACTCGAGAACTTTGTATATTCTGAAAGCACCTTTCCAAGTATCTTTTGCTCTTTTTGTTACTTGAGCACCCTAGATAAGGTCTTTAATCTCGAATAGGTTATTGGACTTTAAGATTATTTGTCCTAGGTAATAGTAAGCTTCGATTTTCTTGTTAAGGTTATGTCGAGTATGTCTAGGATTGGATAAGAACTTTAAGATTTGATTAACTTGTTCTTTCTATGTTCCTCCAGAAAAGGGGTTGGTTATGCTTTGAGTTGTTGGTTCTGGTGTCTGTTTCAAATTATTTATTATTTGAGTTAGATGGTTAGTATTATTACTTTCTAACTCTGTAGGCACTTTATTAAGTGAAGTTTCAATTAAAGAAGATTGTATTTCTTCTAATTATAGAAATTCATCAATATTGAATTTTACAGAGACTTCTATTATAAGGTTTAAGTTGATAACTTTTTCTGGTTCTTTATCACTCCAAAGAATAATAATTTTGAGATGATATATTTAAGTGGTTTTAAGATGTGGGGTCCTGTTTCCAGATTTAAAGAAAGTTATTTAAAGCAATTACTGTTTCTGGTTATAATTTTAAGAATTCCATTTTTAGGAAAATTTGTATGATTCATGGATGTTTATATAAATTTCCAAGTATTATAATCTTTGAATAAATTATAACATTGAAAAATTTATGTAATATTATTGTTTTTTCCTCTGGTTTTAAAATTTTCTTCCAGAAATTCCAATTATTCAATAAGAACAAAAGGTTCACATGTTTGTTTTTCATAATATTTAGTGAGATGATTACTATTGTAATACTTTTGCAACATTTTTTTTTTGTTATTACAAAGTTTATAGAAACCATTATTCAATTTTCTTGAATAATAAAAGGGCCAGTTCTTTTATTTTCAAATTTATCTGATTGAGAATGTTCTATGTCTTTTCTAATTATTTATACTTTGTCATCAATTTCAAAAGTTTCATAATGGATTTTGGCATCAAAGTATTCTTTTTGTTTTGTTATGATTTATTGGTCTTTTCTCTTGCATCATTTTGCAATTCAGGTAGCTTGTTGATAAGCTCAAATGTTTAGTGCAATATGCTATCTTGTAAATTATATTCTGTTTCTTCATAAGGTTTGACAGGTAATAAGGCTTTAATTGGAAAAACAGCTTGTCATCTATATACAAGCTAAAAGGGAGTATATTCAGTTGCAGCATGCTTTTTTGTTTGATAAGCAAGCAGTACAGTAGGTATATGTAAGTCTCAGTCATCATTTCTTTTTACTTTAGCAAGTGATTCATATAAAGTTCAGTTAAGATGTTTAATCATGCCATTTGTCTGTAGATGGTATGGTGAAGAGAACTTATACTTGATAAGAAACTTTTTACATAGAATGTGAACAGTTTTACTAATAAAGTTTCTTCCTTGATCAGAGAAAATAATCTTTGGTATTCCATGTTGACAAATAATTTTTTTGAATATAAACTGAGTTAAGGTATTTGCACTGGCATCAGGTATAGCATGGGCTTCTGGACATCTTGTTAAATTGTCAGTAGTAACAATAATATATCAATTATTTTGTTTAGTAATTGGTAGTAGTTCTACTAAGTCAATTTTAATTCATTCAAAGGCTTTTCCTATTTGGATAAGATGAAGAGATTCAGTTCATTTGCCTTTTTGTCTCTTTTGACATTCTTCACACGTTCTAACATATTTTTATATATCTCAATACATTTGGTCCCAATAATATCATTCAGCTATTTTATAATACATAGCATTTGTTCCTAAGTGTCCTGTGATAGAATGTTTATGCATCATATATAGAACAGGTTCTACTTATTTTATTTGATAACATGAAGAGAGTACTGAGGGTTCTTTTTGTTTTTCTTATATAATAGTCCTTTCTTAGTAATAAAATGTCTAGCATGATGTTGTATTTGTTTAATCTGTTCTTGGAATAGAGAGTTTGATAACTTGTCTGATTCTATATAGTTATATAAATTATAATAGAGGTCTAAATTCATGAGGAAGGGTTTTGGTATGAGGTCTGTGTCGGTAGTCAAGATAGGGCATCTATGTTGGAGTAAACTCTTCTTGGTTTATAAATAATTTCAAACTTATAGGGCTGGAGTTTTAGAATTCATCTTCTTAAATATCCTTTAGGTTCAGTAGATTGTAGTTACTTAAGAGCAGAGTAGTCAGTGATTAGGATGAATTTGGCAGTTCCAAGATATTTGTGAAAATGTTCAATAGCCCATACAACTGCAACACATTTGAGTTCAATGGCACTATAATTAACTTCTCCTTTAGTTAAACTTTTACTGATATAGGCTATAAGGTGTTTCTTTCTGTTTCTATCCAATTAACTAAGAGTAGCTCTGAATTCATAATAAGAGATATCAGTAGCTAAAATAAATAGTCTATTGAAGTCAAAATACTTTAATATAAGGGCTGTGGTTAATTTCTGTTTTAATTATTCAAAAGCTTCCTGTTGTGGTTCATCCCATATATAAGGAGTTTCTTTATATAGTAGCTGATTTAAAGGCTGTGCTATTTTAGAGAAGTTATGAATAAACTTTCAATAATAATCTACTAGTCCTAAGAATAAATGTAGTTGGGTTACATTATTAGATGGTTGAATCTTCTAAATAGCTTTTATCTTTTGAGGATCAGATGCTATTCCAATATAGGTAACTATGTGTCTTAAAAATGATAAACTTTACATTCAAAAATTACATTTTTCTAAGTTTAACCATAAACTAGCTTTTCTGATTCTAATAAAAATTTGTTGTAAATGTTCTAAATATTTATCAAAGGTCTTGGAATATACTATAGAATCATTAAGGTAGACTACTACAAATTTCCATGCTATGTTATGGTATATTCTATTCATCAATCATTAGAAGGTCACAGGTGCATTATGTAGTCCAAAAGGCATTACCATCAGCAAATTTTTAAACTGAAATAATTTTGCAATATTTTGCATCAAATGCAATTATTTTGAAATATTGTGAAAGAATTTAAAAAACAGTGCTGATCTCTGAATTTTATTAAGAAACTTTGCAATATTGACTAATAAAAGATAATCAGCAGGTTATCCTGGTCATAATAGTAGTTAAATCATCAATTTGGATAAGTATTCACTAAAATAGCTAAAATGTAATTCTTTTGAAATATTCGCAATATTTCAAAATTATTGTGAAATATTCGCAATATTTCAAAAGAATTGTGTTTAGCTATTTTAGCAAATACTTATCCAAATTTGATGATTTAACTACTATTATGACTGGGATAACCTGCTAATCATCTTTTATTAGTGCAATATTGTAAAGTTTCTTAATAAAATTCAGAGATTGGCACTTTTTTTTAAATTCTTTTACAATATTTTGAAATAATTACATTTAATATGAAATATTGTGAAATTATTTTAGTTTAAAAATTTGGTAATGACATTAAACTTGTATATACTATATCAAATTACAAATGCAGTTTTCTCTCTATCTGTAGGGTGCATAGCATCTTGCCAATATTCACTTGCAAGTCAAGTATAGAGAACTACTTGAATCCTTAAGAATTTTATCAATGCGAAGTAAGGAATAGGCATCTTTCTTAGTAATACTATTAAGTTTACAATAGTTAACACAGAATCATAATTTGCTATTTTTCTTTCGAATTAATACTATTAGTTAGGTCCAGAGACTAGAGGAGAGTCATATAAGTTCACTATCGAGCATTCGTTGTATTTCTTTCTTAATAAATGTTTGTTCTGTAGAAAAAGAAGAGTTAGGTCAAGATCAAATAGAAGGTCCTTCTTCTATATAGATTCGATAAGTTACAAGATTAGTGCATCCTAATTCTGTTGTATCTTGTGCAAAAAAATCTGAGAATTCCATCAACAGCTGGCTGAATTGTTTTCCTTGTTTAGCATCTAAAAATCCAATATTCAATTTAGATGATTCTGGACTAACACTATATTCTTCATAAGGGATCATAGTATCTATTGTAAAAACTTGATGCACATTGTCTGGTTCAACAAGTAGTTTTTCATCCTGACTAGAATGATCTAAAAATTTAACTTTTCTTATTCCTGAGCAAAGGAAGTATATTATTGTTAGGTGGTCTAGGCATCTTGTTGAAATATTTGTAGGAGGGTTTGGATGAAACTTTCTAACTTTTCTACCTTCTGTTGGAGCTGTAGAATAAGTTGGTTCTGAGCTTTTACTTGTTGTTGTAGTTGTGCGACTTGTGGTTGCAAGGAGTCTGGTTCTGGTAGAGTTGTATCAGTGGAGCTAGATAAAGGTTCTACTGGTTCTGATATAAAAGATTCATAAATAGGAACTGGTAGAGAAGCACAGTCCTGACAATATTCTTAATAGATGTCTAATTTATCATAATAATTAACATATAAGCATTTCTTGCAAAAGTCAACAAAAGCACTAAACTGTCAATGAAGTTTAGCGATAGCAAGCTGATAGTCAAATTTTGAATAGCTAATGTCAAAAGACTCAGCCAATGTTTGTTAAAGAAGTTGCTCTTTTTCTTTATTAAGAACAGCTTGTTTAGCTTGTAGAATAAGGTCTATTTCTTTATAGGTTCATGGTTGATTGATTTGGTTATTTATTTGGAGTTCCAATGCTTCAGTAATAGTAAGATCTGTTTCTTACAAATAGACTTTGACAAGACGGAAGATACAAGTCTGGTTCATTTCATACTGATATTTAGCACTTCTGGTTGACTCAGTATAGTGTTTGATTTAGGTTCACAGGTTATAGTTAAGGTTGTAGAAGACATCTGTACTGGCTTTGTAAGCATATAAGTGTTCAAGCTCACAAAACTATAAGTTCTTCTGTAATACTTTCTAAATTATGCATTTTATTTTTAGGTTCAACATGTTTGCATAATTTATATTCAACCAAGGTTCCACATCCATTACCTTTAGTATAATAGTACTGACTTCTAAGGTTATCATGATCAAAACTTTGATGAAAGTCAGTATAGCAAACTTTACAAACAAGAACTTTATCTAATTCTTGTAGAGTTTCTGGTCATTAAGGGTTTTTGCAATAGCAGTAATGGTGAGTGTGGTGATTGCTATAATAGTATTGTCTCTGGGCTTCAACTTTATTGAAGTTGCATCCATATTAGTAGGTCTGATTTTGGCATTTGAGAGGAGCTAAGAGACAGTCAATGCCACTATGTCCTATTGAGTTGCATTTAAGACAAATATTTTCAGGGCATTGTCAATAGAGATATTCAAAACTTTGGCAATTCTTACAAGTTTCTCTTCAAGAGGCTTGTAGTTGACAATAGACAGCAATATGTCTTTTGTGATAACATCGATTGCAAGTATTTTGAGGGCAATTGGCAAAGAGGTGGTCAAAGGATTTACAGTTGCCACATATATGAGATAAGGCAGTTTGGATTTGTCATCAAGGTTGGTAGATGGTTTATCTTTCATTGTTTGTTTCTGAGGTAAGTTGAGCAGTGTATGCTTCATGAAATGTAAGGAATTCTTGCTTATAGAGGTTAAGCTTTTTTGGGTCTGTTACTGTTGGTTGGGCAAATAAGACATGGTCACTTTTATAGGATGTTGATACTAAAACCTTTTTGTTATTTCACTTGAAGGATAACAACCATTTTTCTAGTTGTAACTGGCACCAACTTTTTTGAACTAGTTATTACTAAGAAGAAGAGAGTAGGAGGTAGCAAAAACAAGTTTAATGATAATTGAGATAGTCATTCTTTCAATTTCTACAAGAAGGTCTTTAATAATTTCTAGAGGGCATATAGAAGTACTAGTTGCTGTAACAATTAGGCTAGTAAAAGCTTGTTCAATTTTGAGTTCTAATTCTTTGACAGTTTGATAAGCAATCATGCTAATAGCAGCATTACTATTGATAATAGCTTGGTAGAGTCTGTTTTTAAGTTAAATGTTACATTTTATAAGAGTAGCATAAGTAGGAGATTGAACTAAGTTAGCATTTTTGGCTTCTTTATACAGATATGCAGATATAGCTGTATGAATAGAAGGGTTGTTGAAGAACTGTTTTTATTTCTTTGATGTTGTAACAGAAGGGATAGAAAAAGAATCTTCATGGCCAAGGTAGTTAACATCTCTATAGTAGGATGAGAGTGAGCAAAAACTTGTTCTTCTTTTATCACTATTATAAGTGTCTGAGTATCTGCTTCTTTCTTTGGAGTTTTTTCTTTCTCTAGAAGGATTTTGATAGTAAGATCTATTACAACTTCAAGAGCAAGATCTTTGGTTGCATCTATCATTTCTTCTATAATTATCTCTTTGATTGGATTGTTGTTCAGCTCGTCTGGTTCTACATTTAGCAATAAAATATCCTGTATATTCACAGTAGTAGCAGTGATGTGAGTCTTTAGATTGAGGCCTGTTAGAGTTAGGTATAGCTGCATAGTTAGCAGATTGAAGTTGAAGTGGTTGCTGTTTTTGTGCCAAGTTGATACTAAGTTTGGCAATCTGGACTGTTAGTTGTTTGATGTCTTAATTTGTTTTTGTAGTAGTATTGGCAACTATTATATGTCCAGTTTTCAATTGTTTTGCAGTAGTAATAGTAGCATTTAGGTTAGCAGGTTCACTAGCTTGCACATTGATAGAAAATTCAGAGTGTAGTTTTTGAATAAATAATTGCTTAGTAAAGTTAGCATGAAAAGCATTACCAGGGTTAACTCATCTCTTTAATTGTCTAAAACAATTAACATAAACATCTACTGTGTCTGGGTCTTATTTAATATCAAAAAGATATTTTTGCCAAATAGCTTTTTGTTTAGATATGTGGAAGTGAAGTCTAAAGAGATGTTTAAAGCTTCTTTTTTGGTTGGCATTATCATCAAAAGCATTTGGAACAGGATTAAAACTTTGCCACCAATCTAATACAATTCTTTTTAAATATACAGAAGTAAGTTCTAATTTTTGAGCAGCATCTTACTTATTAGCAGTGGCAGCTCTTTGAAAATCTTCAACCCCATTGTTCTGGGTTTTGGGTTCCATCATTATAAAAGAAATCAGCTTCATGAGGGCTTTTTCACTTTTGTTTAAAGCATTAGTAAGGTCAGCTATAGCTTGTACAGCATCTTGTAAAGCCTATTGTGCTATATTGTCAAGTGGGTCAGAAAGGTTATTAAGAATAGATAGAAGTGGAGGAAGAAGTTGAAGTTGAGGTTGAATAACAATAGGTTGAAATTGGATAGCAATAAATTAAGATTAAATAGGTTAAGATTGAACAGCATTAGATTGAAGTATGGGAATAGCAAGTTGAAGTAAAGGTAAAGAAGAAGAGCTATTTTTAAATGTTTGTTGAGATGAGTCAGTAGGAGTGGAGGTTGGGCTAGAGGTTTTTGTAAAGTTTACAAAAGCAGTAATATATTCTTCTGTTTCTAAATTGTCAGTAAGTAGTAGAGAAATTTTGAGTCCAATCAGGAGTATAGTGACTTTTAAAAAGTTCAGTAGGTGTAACTAATTCACTATACAGAGCTAAACTATCTGCTAGGTTGTGTAAGAAGGGGATATTATCAGTAAAAGTAATATCAGTAGTAGGTGGTAGAATATGACTTCCTAAATTTCCAAGATGTTAACTAAATTCTTCTGGTTCTTTAAAGCTAAAACTTAGAGAAGCATCAAGGTGAAGGTCAAAAGTGTTTTGATATTCAAAAGGTAAGATAGAAAGTTAGAAGAGGTTGGTATATCTTCTAACTAGAGTTAAAGCAATTGTTCTAGAATTACTAATGTCTTGTTGGTATTGACAACTAAAAATAATATCTCTAATGCAGAGGCAAATTGTGATTCAGTTTGGATATAGGATAGTAAGAGTAGTAAAGTTGTTCTGAATTTTGGAGAAATAATATTGAGCTACAAAGTTGGTTTCGTACCAAGTTCAAAATTGTCCAAAATCTGAGCAATAACTAGTATATCGTAACACTAAAGACAAGATAAATCTGGATGCTGTGCTTAAAGTATGTCTACTGCAAGATGAGATTCAGTTAGATATGCTTGTTGATGGCTTTGGATGTTTTCATTGTAGAGTTCAGCAGCAGTGTAAACCATAAAAGAAGATGTGTTTCTACATCTAGGACTCTGCCAGAATAACTAATACTTGTCCAGATCTCTTGCTAGAATAACTAATACTTGTTCAGATCTTTTGCCAAGATAACTAATACTTGTCTGAATCTTTTGCTGGAATAACTAATACTCATCTGGATCTCTTGCCAGAATAATTTTCCAATACATTCAGGAATGTTTCATCTAGAGTGATTTGTTTCCTCTAAAAATTTAACCTTTTCACCAGAAGGCACCAAATATTATAGGTGAAAGCCTTTTTAATTTTCACACTATAATAACAACACAGCACAAGGAATCCCTTATGGGTGTATATGGTGTCCAAGAGGGAAGTATAGCTTCTGTTAGATGTTATCAAGAAACTATACTTTTCTTTGAGGCAGTTTAGAAAAGATAATGCAATACTAATAACTTTACTTTATTTCACTAAGGGTAAATAAACTTTGTCTATAGGAATTACCTTAAAGGAGAAGTATTAATACAGTTTATTGTCGAAACCATTTATTAAAGTAATAACAAGAAGGGCTATTCTTAGGTTTCTGTTTTTAAAGAATCCCAAAATGTGTTTACAATCATCATGAAAATTTTTAAGCAGATTTATATTGATATATAGCATTTAATTGATATATATACCATATTTGCGTATAATAGCAAGCTGGGGCATTAATTCGAAATTTGTCTTTTTTAAAAAATCAGGTAAATTACTCAAAATATCACCCATGCATGTCCTGAAATAACATACACCCCACCTTTTATATAACTTAATGCATTTTTTTAATAAGTTCTTTTATAGTATAAGTAACAAAAAACACATAATAAATACTACATTATCGAAATCATATATTTATAGGTTTTAAGATTTAATTATTAGCAGGACAATAAACTCTATAGCTTATCCAAATTTATATCTTCTAAGTTTACTGATAATGTCATATATTATCTGTTGAACTGTCTGCCAGATGGTTCAAAAAGACCTCAAACTACAAGTGTTAAATTTAGTCTTCAATATAACAAGAGTAAAAAATATTTATATTTAATAAATCATTTTTTATTACTATTATACTATTATTTACATAAGGATTAAAAAATTATTATCTGATTATTAGATAAACTATATTTATATGATTTGAAATTAATTTTTTATATTCACTCATTAAATGGTAAGTTGCTTACAATTTGTTAATACAAATGCATTAATTTATTCAATTAATTATTTAGATATAAAAGTGGTCTATATTTATTAAAGTTTAATAGTAATAAAAAGATATTTTAAATTAAACTTGCTGATATTAAATCAGAGATAAATATATTTACTAAAATTAACTTACTTTACAAACTACTAATAGATTGTTTATTAATTTGTAAATTTCTCTATATTTGCTTAATGAAAAGCATTTTTTGTTCGATTACTAATAACTTATTTAAATCTAACAATGCCTCTTTGTGTCTATACAAAATTTGCATTATCACTAAAATCTTGAGCATTTATGTTAATAGCATGTTCATCATATCCAAAATTTATTAAACTTCTGGAGTTCTCACATTTATATTTTCAACGATAATTTATCTATAATATTGATTATAAATTATTCATTAATTTTATTAATTTTTTTTTCAAAGACAAAAATATATATATATATAATAAGCGAGTTTATACTTGAATAGTTTCTAGTATATACCAATGGTGTTTCTTCAATAAAGTTATTTCACATTAAATTTTAGCAATTCTAACCTGTTTTTATTAAGTATCTATCTAATGATAATTTCTCATTATGAATTTTTGACAAGAAAATGTAAGAAATTGAATAAAACAGTGCAAATTTAAAGAAAATATAAAATTTTAACAAAAAATTTACACAGTATCAACATCAACTATATAATTTAACATAAGTTTATAACCTCAGTTTGTGATGCTTTAATCAATCCACCCTTTATCATCAACCATTTTATTAATTTTTTTAAGCATCCTTTCATCAACCATTTCTTCAAACATTTCCTCATCAGTTATTTTTTTTCAAACATTTCTTCATTGATCATTATCTCTTCATAATTACTAAACATTTCTTCATCAACTATCTCTCTATCAAATACTTCATTATCAAATGCTTCTTCACTACCTCCAGCAACTACTACCAAATTATTACTGGTATCTTCTCCATCTAAGTCTATATCATTTATACAATTTTCAACAATAGATTGTAAATGGCTTGACATTTTATAATTCTCACTACTATCGGGATTCAATGTAATTTCAGATGCTTCAAAGGAATTGATCAATAATTCAGAGCTAATTTCTTTTTACATTTTTGAAACACATTCAGATTAGCTCATAAGATGCCTTCTTGCAATTCTCTCTTGCTATATATTTTTTTCTCTCTCACTTATCCATTCATCCCATTTTTTTCTAAACCTACTTTTAAATAGCTTATTAACTAAAATGTTAGGTGGTTGTAGTATACTGGTTGTTCTGCTAGATATTTCTACAACTTCTAGACCCTCTATATTTAATGCCTTTACAACATCATTATGAATATGACTTGCATAATGATCAACAAATATTACACCTTTATTTTTAAAGAATCCACCTGTTGTGCTCAAATAACCTGAAGAATGTATGTAGATAACATTAAATTACAATTCATAGTTGCATAAGATGCTGCTGCTACAACAACATTTCTTGGATAATTTCCTTTTGGCTTTTTTTGTAACTTTAATACCAATGCTAGGAGTTTTTCTCCAAAAGCTGTATATTCTAAAACTACTGTAAAATGCAATTTGTTATTTCCAGTTGTTTTAACTGGCACAACATGTGAACCTCAAAAATCAATAGTTAATTTACTTGGCATATCAAACCATATAGGTGTCTCATCAAAAGAGATAATATATTGTTTGTCAATATCCTTTGTTATATTACGTTTAATTTAAAAAAAAATTTGAACTACTTGCGGCATATCTTCAGGAAACTTTTGTGCTATCTGTGTTCGAGTACATTGTACTAAATTATGATATTGCAAAAGCATCCAACCCAGCCATGTGAAGCTTTAAAATTTTCTATGCTTAATGTTTCACTTAGCTCTTTGGCTTTTTTTCCTATCATAAATGCTATGACATTATATTTTTCTTCACATTTTTTTTTACAAATAATAGTAAATTTTGTTCTAATGCAGAATACATTGGCTTTCAACCATGATCATTAAGTACTCGTACTTCCCTTATGTTCAAATTTATGTAATGTTTGACTGCTTCAAGTTCTGACTTCTGTTTTTTCCACTCTTGAACACATTTTCTATCTATATTGTAGAACTTTGCTGCACTGTATTTAGACATACTTTCTGCATATATATTACTTCTAACTTGAATGCCACAGTATAACTTTTGTTTTTTTTAATGGTAAGTATATCACCCATATTCAAAAAGGATAATGCATGAAAAGAAAACAAATAACACAGGCTGAAAAATTCTCTTATATAATGCATAGTCACAGGATATGCACATAATAGTTTCTATTAACTGAATTTAATAAATTCAGAAATTCTAATATTAGCAGGGCCGATGATTTTCTGTGGTGATAATTAGTTGTGCTAAATTGGTATTTTTATAAAATTTCAAAATTTTTCTTTATATTTGCCTAAAAAAAAAAAAAAAAAATCTTATACAAAAAAAAAAAAAAAAAGGTTAAAATTAAAATATTGAATATTTAAATTTTTTAACTGTTTTTTGCAGCAATTCTGCAATGTTTTATAACATTTCTGTGGCAGTTCTGTGATATTTATAACACTTTCTGCATCTGCATTTTAATTCCATGATTTCTGAGACATTCAGTGCAATGCAGAAAATCATCGACCCTGAATTCTGTTCTATAATATTATAGCTTTTCTAGTTACCAATCTTAAACTATAAACTTGCTTAATACTACAATTATTTTTTTTTTTAAATGTGTAGTTGAAAGGTTTCATTATAAAATGTGATAAAAAATTATAAAGTGTTAATTTACACATTCTAGTTGGACTTCACAAGGGCAGTAATAAATAATTTTAATAATGTTATTAATTTTGTGTTTCAAGTGACTTTTTAGTAACTTTCAATTTTAGCTCAATGAAATTATTGACAAATTTTAGCCTCTGTCTGCTCTTATGATTATTGGCAATTACTGTATATATAATTCTAACAAATTTTTTCTTTGTTAATGCAACAATTTCTTCAATGTCTTGTTGTAAGTAACTGTTAACATTACATTGATCAAATCGAGAAAAGGCACTTCTAAGCACCTATTAATCATGACACTTTAAGTAATTATAAATGAATTAAAAGCAGTAAATGTTAGACAACTTTTAGCAAACCTGCAAGAAAGTAAATAGCATATAGCTTTCCATAGTTTGATTCAACTATTTATAAAGATCATGATTTATCTACAAATCTGAACTTATAATATTGTTAGAGATGTGAGTGCAATGCTGTAACTTGTCATAATTATAATGAGTTACAGCAAAAAATGCCATAATTCATTATAATTATGACAAATTATGGCATTGTGCTCACACTACTAATATATATATGCAGAAACCAGATAGGAAGATGGAAGCCCACTTGGAAGACCCGAGTAGAGAGGTAACCCAAATCTTCAACGGTGCTACTGTAAAGACTAGACTTATGAAACAGAGCTAGAACTTGTGAAACTGGGCAAATGTGCTGGTCTTTGAGGAGGGACTGGATGAACCAACTAGGCTGCTGGAATTTCTGAGTTCTAGAAGAAAAGAGTACATGCCAGCAAACATGTAAACTAGAGGTATGGTCTCACCCTACCTTTCTAGGCTATCTGGAATGGCAGCTTGGTAGAACTTGAATTAAATACCAAAGTAGTAAGGATATGTTGTGAAGTAAGTACCGAGGTTGGGATAAACTCTACAAGGGCATAGTGGTTTAATGATACAACCTGATTGCCAATGTTGGTCTTAGCCATAGCGATACCAGATCAGCTGTAAGAATGGAATACAGAAGATTCTGGAAGTTTAGTACAAGGTCAAAGATTCCAAAGAACTGCTTTTAAGACTTAGTGGCTATGGCATATTTTCACTGGCATCACCCAGGGTCGTTGGTAGGCAGAGGTAGATGGGTGGATACGGAAACAAAGTGGTTAAATAGGGAACCTACAAGTGTGTTCTAGATATAGCAACTAGTGTAGAACCTTTAGGCAGACTACTTAAATTAGACAATAAAAAAGTTGTACGAGTGGCTAGTTGTACACTTTCTCTATAGTTGCCCTCTGTGGTTGTAAAGCAATCATTAGCCAAATATACTATCAATAAAATCCTAGCTCGTAAGTACTCACCTTAATATTAAAAAAAAAAAATTATAAGAAAGATTAACTGAATTCTAAAAAATTGTAATGAAAATTTTAACTAAATTGTATATATAAGAATTTATCAAGTTTAAAAATTCATGTTGAATAGCATGATTTAAATGCCACTTAAACTGTTATTTGAACTGCTACTTAAAATCATTACAACCTTGTAGAATGATCTCACAAAGTCATGTGATTGTTTTAGATAAAAGTTCGAATGACAATATAAATGTTATTCAAATCATACATTATATGTATATATAGTTTTGTTGAATTCAAAAAAAGTTTGCTATTTTAATTTTTAATACATTGTATATATCTCATTATACTTATTAATAAATCCTAATATATAGCTTTAATTACTAATAAACAAAAAATCTAATAAATTAGTTATTTCAAAATAAAATTAATATTTCTAATTTATAATTCAACTTAATAAAATGCTATCTAAAAAAAATTATTTTCATAATGCTTTACTTATTTACTAATTTTGAAAACTTCTATTATAAAAAATTATTATAAATAAATTTTATGAATTGTAATAAAATCATAACAAAATCAGAACTATTAATTTACTATTTTGTTGGATTTCCATATATTAGGAATAGAGTACAATGAAGTCATAGTTATTAGAAAAGTGAAATAATATAACAAATACATTCTTCTGATTGTTTGTCACTTCACCTGACATGGTATTTATCTGGTTTTAAGCCTCTGATTTTATCTATTTTAACTATAAGCATATATCAATGCATATAAAATATATATTAATCAATATATATAAATTGAGTAGCTTAACCAAATTTGGTTATATAATTTTTCTATGAAAAAAAAATAAAAAAAATGTACTGTTAAAATTAATTATCATTATGTAATATTATCTAATTATATATAATGCTTTAGAAATGTAACAGGCACTTATTTTTCAGTTTTTTTTACTTAAATTAGATTACTTGTAATAATTTGTTATATTAATCTAATAATATTACAAACAGAATGAAATGATATATATAGCTATATGCCAAATGAAAAAGTATTAGTGTGATTTTGAAGCTTTTTGTACATTGATTATTATTTTAATATAAATTTGCAGTTATATTTTGTTTTATTTGTAGTTATATCAATATTATCAATTATTAATTTGTATACTATAAATAAAAATAGTTATTAATAACAATAAATGAAGATTCAATCTTTTCTTTGAACTTTTAAAAAAAAATTCTTGTAACTAAATAAATTAATATAAATAAACATTATGATGTGCATTTAGTATAGAACTCACACATCTGGTATTTTATCATACTAAGAACCATAATGTTAATATGAATTTCATTCTGAAATCTATATTCTATTCCTAATTTTGCATAATAGCATTATGCGGTTACCTTATTTATAGTTCTTATAGTTTAAGATTGGTTAAGACTTTTTACTTTTTTAAAGACTTCATGATTAATTTAATATTTAGTAGTGAATTTTATATTTGTAATAAACTATTAATTAATTAAAAGTTACTAAGTATAAAAAACTCTTTTTGCAATTCCATTGTACAAAAATTAATAAAAAAATCATTTGTCTAGAAATCCTTATACCATTTTATTTTACTAAAACAACTGGTCTTGGTGTCTTAAGTAAACGTGTTCAGCTCAGTAATTTACATATAGTTTAAAAATATTACAGATCTAGCTCTAAAACTCATTGAGAAAACTGTACTGACAGTCTTTGGCCTTCAATTTTAGAAAATTAACTCTTTCGCAGTTTCTACTGCAATAACTTGTCCTATACCCTTAATTAAAGTTGTAGTACACATTTGTTTTGTCAAAACAAGCTCTAAAAGAAGAATTTTGACTCAATATTAACTGAACTACAGCTAAATTTAATTTTTACTATTTTGTTAAACTCTTTTTCTACTTTTTGTTCTTACCCTATACTCTTTTTCTCTTACACAGTTTTCATGTAACCATACTATCATTTCCCAATATATACTTTATTAATTTACACCAGAATTTTGTAACCCATCTATTAATAGAAATTTATTGAACACAATCAGTTATTTCCATATTTGGTTCTTATTAATTATATATAGCAATTTGTGTTGCAAACTTTATTTATACCAGTTTCCAACCATATTTGTAATTTCAATCATTTTAGTCACACACCAGTGTGACTTTTGTGACATCTTAATTATACAACCCTTGTTCCTATATCTTATTCTTATAAAATCAACTATTCAATTACAAGAAATCTTTCTAAATTTATAACACAATACTTATTTAATTTATAACAAATCTAAAAATGTCTACATTAAGTAGCCAAAAGTCTGATATTGCAGACCTCAAATTCTTCTACCAAAACTTTTCTAACAGTTTTGGAATTGCCCTTTATGAAGAAGAAAATGGCAATAATGCTCATCCTATTTCTCTTAAAGTCAAACCAACTACTTGTTTAATCAAAAATCTTAGAAACAACAAAATTACTCATTTTTTCAAAGCTCCTACTTCTACCTCTGTGATTACTTGTCTCTGTGGCAAATATTATACTAAATTTATCTCAACTACTAACACTAACCATGTTCAAGCCACTGAATTCACTACAGTTCATGTTAACAGTAATGCAAAAAAGAATCTTAACAAATCAGCTCAACAACTCTTAACTAATCTCTTCTCCTCAACTGACAATATTCCTCCATCTTCTACATCTGATATACATTATCATACTTGTTCCAAATGCTATCTGCCAATTGGTTGTACCAAAAAAAAATGACTGTCATTACCCTAATGAAAAATATGTCACTAAAAATAATAAAGTTTACCATCTTACCTGCATAACTGCCTCATCTCAACATGAAGCTAGCTCATCTCAAACTAAGAAAAATCTCACTTAAACCTTTCAAAACATTCTACATAAATCCTCTCAAACTACCAATTCCTTTACTATCTCTTCTCAACAAATCTCAACTTCTTCTGACCTTATTGATTCCTTCTTTACTAAAACTATCAATGCTAACTTTATTTCTAATTAACCTTCCATTACTAATATTCCTGACAATGCTAATCTAAATCTTAATAATTCTAATAATACTAATCCATCTAATAGTACTTTTAACAAACCTTCTCTCCAAACCTACTCCAGTGTTGCCAAACCAAAATCTAATCCTACTTATAACTAGTTTGCAAATTTCCCAATTACTGAAGAAATGCAATCTAACAAAAAATTATAAACTACATTTTCTCTTCAACTTTTTACTTTTCTCAAAAAATTTCTTATTCTAGTAAAGAAATTAAGTCTGCCACCTTCACTCAACCTGTACTTAAGATCTCATTTTATTACATTATCCATATCATGGCTGGACAACAGCCTGAATTCTTAACTGGCTCATTTATAGTAGCAATTCTAATATAGACAAAAGTGTTACTATTCCTTTTGATCTTCTTGAATCTACTTTCAAAAACCTATTTCTCAAATTTACAACTGTCCTTTTTACAAAACTTAACTATCTTAAAATCTTTGCCTTACTAGTCAATCCCTCCATATACTGCTCATAATTATCTCCAACTCTGGCTCAATCTTGCATGACTTCATCTCTTCTTATCCAATAACTACCAATCAATTAACTACCAAAAATTTGCTGAAGATTTACAACTCAGACCTAAAAGATTCAAAATTAAATCTTTTATTCAAACTACTGATCTTAATCAAAAATATCTTACCATTCAGTCAGATGCTAGATTCAATATCAAGCTCTTTTTCAATGTTTCTAAAACACTATTTCTTGAAAGATTCTGTATTCCTTTCCTTAAAAACTCACTTGACCACTTTAATTCTTGGTTTGAAACTTACTTTTCTCTCTACAATTAACAATTTTCTTTTAGTATTGACAAAGAAAAAGTCTGTACATATCTTAGAATCCAATTCTGACAACACTTCATCTTACAACTTTCTAAACACCTTTCTGAATCTTACATTTTCAAAAAACCTAATTCACTTCATGAATGATATGAAGAAGCATCCTGCATTGCTAACTTTCACTGTCTTACTTGTGACAACAAATCATATTCATATCTTGATGATAAAAAATTCTATGACAGTACCAAACTCTTTAATGACATATTAAGCAAATTTTGCTTAACATTCCTTTTTCAAGATAGTAAAACATGGATTTATCCAACTTTCAATACTACACTTTTTTATAAAAACAAAAAACATGCTGCCTTACTTGATTAACCCATCCCTACCAAAGCCCTTGACAAATTAGCAGACCAGGCTGAAGATTTTGTTTGTAAACAAAACAAAGTCAAAACAAATCCCAAATGTTGTAACTATTATTTTTACTATTATCTTTCTTTATTTTAGCAAACTGCTGCAGAAAACCACAATATACAGTCTCTCTTCAAGAAAGAGGCAATTAATTTACTAACCAAAAACATTATTGATACCAAATTTCTTGTCCAAATTATTACCTACTTTGATATTGTCAAAAATCAAAAATCAACATATTTACAAATTATTAAATACTTCAATAATACTGCTTATCCAGCAGCTAAGAAATTTTTAGCAAAAAAATTTAATCTAGACTTCCAATCTGTTTTCATACTTGATTCTTTTTTTTTACAATCTTCTTTTTAAATTCCTTGTCTTCTACAATATACATTGAAGCAGCTATCACCTTATTAAAAGATACAACTATTGTAATTAATAAGGAGAATGATATAAGTAGACAGGTGGACAAGCCTATTTATATGGAAGGCCAGGATAATGCTGGTCAAACCCAATGTACAGGGCAGACTATGGTACCTTGCATAGCTGTAAGAGCTGAGCATACAGTGATCGACTCTGTAGAAGACAATTTTAAAAGATCATTTACAACATCTTTAATCTCCTATAATCTTCATATATGCTTTATCAAATTCCTTCTTTATTATCATTTATTACTTCTCTCTCATGATCAAACTATCCAAACCCTAATTCAACATATTGATAAATATAACAACAACAAAACTGTATCTAGTATTATATTCTCTGTTAATTCTTCTTATAATGAAACCCACATATATCTTTCTAATAACACTCTTTTACCAGATCATACTGTAATTGTCCCATATCTTCTTCCTATATTCTATAATTTTCCTCTCAGATCTAACTCTTTCAATTCTACTTCTATTCCATCTGACTTATTTTTTGATAACTACTCTTCAACTCTTAATTGTAATTCCTCTCCACCTTTATCTAACCTAACTTCACATCATCTCAATCTAACTATTGCTATATACAATGTTAAAGGCTTCAATGAACCTACTAAAAGAGAGGCATGGCAAAACTACTGTCTTAACCACAACATATTGATTGTAAGCATTACAAAAACCAAAATTTCTGACAAAACTAACTTTTTCTTTTGCAACAATAACTTTTTTATTTACTATTGGTCTAACTTCTGTACTTCTATTGAAGGCACTGCCATTATTAATTCTGCAACAATCTTAAACCTCATATTCATAGTATTCACACTCATCCTGAAGGTGTTATAGTACTTGATATTTTCTTTTGAAATAATATCAAGCTCCACATCATCTTAGTTTATCTGTCATCAAGTGATATCACTACTCATAACCAAACTCAAAATACTGTCATTAACTGGATCCAACAAGCCTCTCAACTTCATATTCATTCTATTATTCTTGGTGATTTCAATACACAAGACAATACACATAGCTCCTCATCTAAATATAAACTTATTAATTTTCTTAATAACACCAATATGTATGATATTGGAGCCCACCTTAACAACAAACATTCTATCTAGTCTAACAATACTAGCAGTAGTCATATTGACTATATTTGAACTGACCAATAAATATACAATTTCTTCTCTCTTACAGCCTTAATAATAGCCAAACCTCAAGCTCTAGTAACTATTTAATTCTTACCTCCACATGGACATTCCCACATGTCTATAGCAAATCTTTATGTAAACATACCAGTATCGGTTGCTGCATCTTTAACTATAAAGTAATGTCTGCAGAGAACTGGGAATCTTTTGCAGACACTCTATCCCAACAACTCCTACTACACAAAACTCCTATTAACAATAAAACTGATGAAAGCATTGAAACAATTTGGCACAAAATTCAATGCTCTATTATTTAATCTGTTACTCACACCATTCCTAGTAAAGTTTCTTGCAAATGTAGCTACAATCATCAATACTCACCTCACAGTACCCTATTACATTTATCTCTTAAAAAACTTGATTACATTATTAAACTTGTTAAAAAACTTGACCAAAATTCTGACATCTCCAACATTAATCAAAATATCTCCCAATTTAACAAACAGTTACAATGTGACCTTCAACTACTTAACTCCACCAACCTATTTTGTATCCAACTTTAGTTTCAACATGCTTACTCTATTTGGAAACAACTTTTTCATACTCATCACTTTGAAAACTCTCTTTTACTTCAACAACAAATCAATAAAGCTATTGACAAAAGATGTACTACTCTTACATCACATCCTACACAAGCTATTAATAGCATTCTTGATCACTATCATCAACCTGTTCATTTATCTAATATAAAATTGTCCAATAAGCTTATAACCAATTTATTACTCATTAAACAGCATGTTCAATCATATTTTTATAATTGGACTGCACTCAGACCCATTAATGAAACTCTTTTTGATAATTTTTGGCAACAACACTATCTCCCACTACCTCATATCAATCCAACCTGGTACCAATCTCTTAACTTCCCAATTACTAATAAAGAACTCTCTCAAACTCTCTCTCAACTTCCTAACAACAAAGCCTGTGGTCCTACAAACATTAGTTATGAAATGCTTAAACATATCAGCCCTGAATGCACTTCTGCTATTACTAGTTTCTTTAACCATTGTCTTTCTGAAAATAGAATTCCTAAGTAATGGAAACATAGCAGAATTTACCCTATTCCTAATTGTAACTTTTTTGATAGTGATCTTAATTTTACTTGACCTATTAGTCTTGTTGAACATATTTGCAAACTATATACCAAAATTCTAATAAATAAACTAAGCACTATATTCTTTTCTAATCCTATTCTCTCACCTTTTAATTATATTGCATTTTCTAATAACTGCACTTCAATTCCTATCCCTATTTTCAATAACCTTATTGAAGATGCTACTTGTAATTACAAAGACATTTGGCTACTATCACAGAATATGAGTAAAGCATATGACTCTGTTAAGTTTACTCTTTTTAAACATTCACTTTCTCATCTGGCACTTACTTCTTTCATTATTAATATCCTCTTTGATCTTTTAACTAACTGTTACAATCAAGTCATTACTAATCTTGGTCTTACTTCTTCTTATTCTGTTCACAATAGTATTGACCAAGGGGAAACCATTACTTCTCTATTATGATGCATATACTATGATCCACTTATCTAATATATACATATACAAATACCTGGCTATACTTTACAATCCTCTTGGGCTACCAATCTTAAACTCCAAACATTTAACT